>PNEQ01072970.1:0-38199 GCA_003012365.1 Medauroidea extradentata | reverse complement strand
AGGGAAGATGGATATCGGCTAAGCAAAATATGGTCACATTTATTCGTGGATGATGCGAAATCAAGCTACCAGAGGGCAGTCACGACAGACTCACCAGGATTGGCCAGTCAACCCAGCCAACCAGGTGCGAGTCAGCACACGATTGGCCCAAGTACCCAGCCAATCAGAAGGTCCACCAGGAGAGAGCCAGGATTGGCTATCCACCTCGGCCAATCAGGAGCAAGCGGGCCTGTGATTGGCCGACGGGACCAGCCAACCAGGAAGCAGCCACCCAGACACCAGGGTATATAAGGACCTGCAACTCTTACATCTGCCAGTTGGTCTCCGACTCCGACTACCTGATTATGGTAGCTGCAACGACTGCCGAAACGTCGCAAGACAATCTTCAGACGCGGCTCACACCCACAAGCCAAGAAAATACATGAAATATATATATATATATATATATATATATATATATATATATATATATATATATATATATATAAACATAAAGAACAACTAGTGTGTAAGTCGCGTTGGTCTGAAGATATTGGTGCATAATCACCAAGTGATAGGATGCAGGATCGACTCCTGGTGCGTTGACAATTATTTTTCTTAAGGTAATTACACTTAAGTGTTATTTTAATTGGTTTAACGAAAACAAGCTTAACTTCATGACCAGAATGAGAAACCTCAAATTTCATATTTCCTTACTTTAAGTACAAAAGGCAGTAACATGTACTACTACAAATATACACTTAACATTTCTTACAAGGGCAACTTTCATAGTTATAAAAGAAATTCGATTAGCATCTGGGTTTCGAAATATTTTCCTTGTAAAAGTACGAAATATTTTTTAAAGTGCTCGTTTTAGGCACGTAATTGCTTCATATCTGCCTGGAGACGGTGTGAATCTAACTGCAGCTGAAGACAGGGTGGAGACAGAACCACGACTCTTACAGAAGCGCAGCAGCAACTACGTTAACGCGGAGACAGAAGTTGACAGACGCGCTGCGCTGTGTGGTCTGACAGACATAGCAAGCAGGAGTTCTCCAGGCATGTAGGCTGGAACTGAAGGAGCAACAAGTGTGTAAATCTGGCTTCCCTTCCAGGCAGGAAGTTCTCCCGCTTCCAGAGAGACAGTTCCCCAACTCTGACGGCAAAATAAATTACAAACTCTAGAAAGATCCTTACATCTTCTTACCCAGGACTGGAGGAAATTGTTTGTTTCTGCAGGCGGTGGAAGAAGGCTTCAAATTCCAACAAACCTAGAGCGTAAGCCGCTTAACTTTCTACGTTTATTTTTATTTCCAGGTGTTGTAATGTTGTACATTCCTTTATTATAACACTTCTAAAAGAACCAATGAGATGAACCTGCAATCGTCCACGGAAAATTCACCAACCAATTACAAAATAACTTGTAAAGCAACCGATGAAAATTAGAGCCACAGATTATTGGTTAAAAGAATTCCACACCAACTTGTTTCAGTTCCAATGTTCACATCCTCTGCTTGGCTTTGTGGTTATATGGTTATTGGTAGCTCATTTGATTGTACCAATGAGAATAAGGATACCATGACACAACCTCTCTGTGATTGGCGGACAGATCCTCAGGACACTGAGAGTTAACAGTTGGTAGACCTGGCGCGTAAGACATACTGTAGTAGCACGGGTAGTATTTTTCCTTGTATAACTATTAAAAATATTTCCATTGCGTGTATCTTAGAAAGGAAGACACACTCCAAACTGTGTCCCTATGGCTTTAAAAATGCTGTCCGCTAATTATAAATATGATTCACAATCTTCTCAAAAGTGCTAAAAATGGCTTTTCCACGTTGCTGCAGCTGAGAAAATAACCGTAATTGAAAAACTAAACCATACAAACCTGCATTGGACTTTACCTCATACTTTCCACAAATAAAATAACAGGGTCATCGCTTGAAGTCCCGTTGAAAAACGGTTCCTACGAAAACACTGCGCGCTAGTTTAGTCCTTCGCTCCTAGAGGCGATAATGTGTTTGTCAGACGTGTTATATTCGACCTATAGCCATCCCCGCTTCCGGGCTGCAGATTCGCATGTAAAGAACTGAAGCAAGTTGTTGCAAAATGTTTCCGTCAAAAATCAATGACTGCCCCTGGAAAGTGATACAATTTTCCAGATACAAAGAGTAGAGAGAGAGCAATTTCAACCTTATCTCAGCACTTGTTTACATAAATAAATGTAGACATGTTCTTAAACTGTAGCAAATGCTTGCTCTTACTTACTCACTGTATCCAATGGAGCAAATTTAGACTTGTACGATTGGATGGCGGTAATGCATGTTTAAACTGTTGAAGATTTGATTGGTCCAGTCAAGTAGGGTTACAGAAGTGATTAAAGAAGACAGTCAATAATGGGCGCACTATGTAGGAACCTAGGAAACCTTCTACTTTTTCCACATTTATGTTGTTAACGTTTGTATTACAAGTATTATAATAAAAGTGTCCATTCCTTTAATAATCTTGTAATTTTTTGTCGAAAATTATTACGTAGCTCTCATTCTTCTAAATAGAAATCAGGAACATAATTTTCTGCTGCATATATTCTATTCTTAACAGTGCTGTAAAGTTTAACACAGAACAGTTAAAGTAATCCACTTTTTAAACTTATAGATTTTTAAATTCTTAATTATTTTCAGATAATTGCTTTGCTAGCATTGTATTGAAATACTACACTATATTACTAATCAACATCAACTGTTTCACTTACGGATTGTATAGAGTAAACAATTTTAGCTCTCGATAAATAAGTCACTTGTTTTAGAACTTAACATTTGCCATTAAGGGCACTACCTGTCTCACTTGCACACACAGGTTTGTATGAGTAATCATTGATCAAATTAATTTTCAATTTGTTAATTTTCAAATCTTTCAAACATAACTGTGTTTTTTAATATTATAAAAATGCCGACATGGTAACGGATTTTAAAAAGTATCACTCGCTCGTGTTTTATTTTGCCAAATTGCTAATTTTAAAATTACATTTATTGCTGTTAAATATTTATCGTAAAATTGACAAAATATTGCCGTAAATTTCCCATAGAATAATAACTGTTTGAAAGAACTGTCCTTAGAGTAATCCACAGAAAATTAATTCATTTTAGTATTGGTTCTCAGCAGTAACTCTGTAGCGGTGAGATAGAAAGTCAGGGCCCTTAACAGTCACATTTCAAGTGGAGATGTACAATCACACATCCACACCACTATATACCAGTTGGGTGACGACACCCCATCAAAACACGAACATTGTAAAACGCGATGCATTTCGCGAAAATCAAAACCAAAACGACATTTCTGGGTTCATTAGAGATGCATGAAAAATTACTTGCTGTGAATATTCATGGCGCTCTCTCGACATAGCCTGCTCAGTCGCGCATATTAGATTATCCGTGACAGCGGTTTAAAGGCGCCAGCACTGCTACAAAGGCAGAACGTAATAGCCAATGATAATACGTTTGTCGCCTATGTAGTTAGCCAACATGATAACTAAAAACGATTTACAAAACAACTAAAAGAAAAAACCTTTGCAATTACATTCGCTCTAGTAAAAAAACCTGTTGAATTACGTAGCTTCTCCTGGGTATCAGGCTTCAAAATCACAAACCATTCCAAAAAGAATAACAAAAAATGGGAAAATTTAATTCAACATGCACGTACCAACGTGAAACATTAAAAAATATGATGCCTTTGCCAAGAATAAATTAATACGATTTCATGCGGCGAGGTATGATTTGTAATTATGGACGTGCATTTATTATTAAAACCAGAGTAAAATAATTCACTCCATTCTTTCATAATATTTCCGTCAGTCTCGTTACCAACAATCAGTGGCATACCTCTAATATCTCCGTCCGTCCAGCAAGAGCTTGTCAATGTTTACCTTTCGACAGGTGAACAGGTGAAAATGCAGCTTTATAAACTTGTGCGTCTTGTCACCTGTTTATTTCACAGGAAATGTAGTTCCATCACAGAAAATTATATGTATGTGTAGAGCTTCATCTAGAACATATACTTGGATTGTGTCTGTTGACGGATGGGTGACATGTTCGAAATCTCTCGGTTAGAAGACTGGCGCAACGGGATTTAAAATTCCAGCTTATGCTATGTCGCATGGAGAAACAAACTTTTTAATTTCCCAGCAAAGAAAAACGCTTTATTCACATAAATGAGAAATATACCTTTTGGATTACTTATCGTGCAGTAAATAAATATTGTCATTCAGAAAAAAAATTAGCCTTAAAACTGGTCTTCTGTTTTAACAAGTTCCTTCTTAGAAATGTATTCTTTGAGTACAATTTTTAATTTCTTTGTAGCAAATGTAATTTTTTTTCAACATTACGGTAGTCATAAAAAATTGCAACAGTTTCTATAATACAGATTTATCTTAAGCTATTTTTGTAGTAACACCACTTTGTTACAATATCTCTATACTTAAAATATGCTTTGCCCCAATTACTTTACAATTTTTTGTAACTAATTAAAAATTTTCTAGACCCCAACCATATCTGTGTTTTGATATTCGCTCGAAACAACACGCACGGCATATGTTGCCCAAATTAACATGATATTTTGCTATGAATATATGCAGACAGTAAAAGTCATAAAATAAGATTTTAACTAATAAAAAAAGTTGTCGAACGGTAGTTAAAAATAAGCATGTTGTTATAATATAAGTAGGCTAGTGTCCATAAGTAAGAGTACAAGGAAAATTTCCACTTAGCCAGTCATTTTTAAACATGTAAGTGCTGTAGAAGATTACATACTTCATTTTAAAATGCCTATGGTTAATTCAGAATAACGCACTATTGTAAATTGGTTATGTCATAAAATGTTGTTAGTCCTCTTCTGTCTCAACTTTCTCCCATTTTGAGACCTAAAGGTTTAACATGCACAGCCACAACCATTTTTTTTTTTAATGTTGCTATAACTTTGTTTCCAGTTATTTGCATTTGAAACGATAAGACCTGGATTTGATGTACAGGAAATGTTATATACAGCATTTATATAACACTTTCAATAAACTAGCTAGTGTGAGTGCTATTTTATTAATCAGTTTGTTTAATACAACTAGCCAAATTAAAAATAATGGTTCGTAAAGTTATACTCAAGTTGATTTTGGTATAAGGTTATATGCCATTATAAAGGCTAACTATTCTATTATAAATCAGGAAGGAAAGTTACAGCAAAAGTTTTATAGATACAGTATGGAGGCATATGTTACACCAAATACACCATAAACCAATTCTGGTCAGCTTGCGCAAATATGTGGGAATAATGATTTTGTTATAACGTCAAGCCAAAGGACAACAGCATGCGTCTATCAGATTTTCGCTGCCAACATAACAATGTGGAGAAAGTTGATCTTTCCTTGACGAAAAACCAATATCCTCTGACACGACCGAAAATAAATGAACAAAACAAAAACAGCAGTTCACCGAGCATATAATCAAGTTAAATATATATATATATATATATATATATATATATATATATATATATATATATATATATATACACACACACACATCCAGAAACGTAAAAACATTCATTTATTCAGATATTTTCATCCCATACCGCTAAGTTTCTTTTAGAAATCTTACATTTGTAATATGCAGAGATGATGGTATATCCCGGAAATTTCTTCTGCCAACAAACCCCTAAAAATGACTGTAGTTTCTAGCGACATGTATGATTGGGTGATATACGTATGACACAACGTAACTGTCTGCAGACCAATAATATACATCAAATATTATAATAGCAGGTTTCTTATTGGTTCAGTCAAATAGGGAAATAGCTCTACGAACAAGCGAAAGCCAGTCATATTTTCATAAGCTGAACATGCTTTGAAGTCCAACAAATAGTCAAGATTTTCCGCGATAAACCGTCGTTAGGGCTATAAACTTTTCGCGAAAAGAAATTTGCCCCAATTTGTTTCAGTGTCTTACGTCCATATCTGCAGCTTTGCTTCATGGCTATTGGCAGCTTGTCTTTGTAAAGTGACGTCACTTATTCGACTGAGCCAATCACAGTACGTTTACTGCAACACAACACGCCTGTGATATGCGGGTATAAACCTAAGTCACATGAGAGTTAAAACAGCCAATCACTGACCGTGAAGCAGAATTATTGTCGCTGTGCACGTAAGTCACTGAAACAAACTGAGGCAAAGTTATTATTATCTCTAGTAACTAGCATAGAGCTGGCCAGTATCGGTCTCTATAGTTTGTGGTTCAACATGAAGGTGTAAACGTCGCTGAACGTAAGGGTACAGCGCAATGGTTGGCAACTCTGGCTAGGACTGGTGTCAAGATGGCCGGATATTACAGCTGCAGGTAGCGGCAGAGAGATAACGTCTTCCCGCTCTGCTGCCGTAATTTCCGTCCTCGTAGTTACGTAACTCTTACCCGCACCTCCCACCTAGGATAATCCCCTGCCCCTCACACCTATATATAGCCTTTCCTAGCCGCGAGAGAAGCTTTCGAAAACTCGCCAGGGTAGAGTAGGTCAGTCACAATTTCTAGTTTCAGGAGTTAGAATTTCAACTTGACTGAAATTTAATGTAGGGATCGAATTTTCAAATGGCGGCCTGCTCTCCAGCAGAGTAAGTAGCGGTAGGGTTCAGTGGCTGATTTAGAAACGTATTTAAGGGGGAGAGAGGGTTTCGTGACTTTATCGATTGTAAAAATACCAGCCATCTCAAAAGTGTGCTTCTTTACTGTTGCCGAACATTAAAAAATAACATAAATACAAGTAAAACACATTAAATTTACTTGGATCATAATAGAAAAAAACTCCAGTTTCCCTGAGGCGACTGGACATATTTTGGTTACATAATGTTGAATACTATTTTAGGAGGTGCTTCAGCCCGTAGTTTCTCCCCCCTTAAATCCGCCACTGGTAAGGTTAATTCTACTGCAGGATTGAAAGAAAATGTGTTCTATTATGCGAGAGTTTGGCACAGGGATAATTTCTGCCACTAGTTTCGCTGCTATCGCTGAGGTACCAAAAAAATATGAAACTGTAGTAAAATTATATTTAAATAGACTTGGAAATGACAGAAGTTATTTATCTAAATTTTAAAGTGAAAATAAATCGATTCCAAGTTTTAAACTATCAACTTTATGTAATCTAAAATGCAGGGAAGCTCTGTGAATGGTCAGCGCTCAAGCTGCAGAAACTTCCCCTGTGACAAAACATTAACGTTGATCTTTCTAAAGGGGGAATATCAACGATCCGTCGTGCCCGTCCGTCCGTCAACCGTCCGTCGATCACGTGACTTCCAGCCAATCAGGTGTGTGGAATAATTTTATCCGTCCGTCGGAAGCTTACACTGAAAAAAAAAAGTATAGTTGCAGGTACCATACTTGTGTTAAAATAGGAACAACAAAATAGTTTGGTTGTTGGTACAACTCTGGATAGTTCCTTCAACAATCTGTTTTGTAGAAGTTACCATCTGGTGTGTGAAAGCAACAAGGCTATTTGTATCTTCTACAGAACAGATTGTTGCAGGAACTGTCCACAGTAGTATCGACAACAAATCTATTTTGTTATTACTATTTTAACACAAGTATGGTACCTGCAACTATACTCTTTTTTCAGAGTGCCAAGCTTTAACTTTTTACGGACGGACGGGTGAAATTACAGCCTTCTAAAGATGGCGATGATAGGTTTAACTGTTCATTTTAATATTAAGACTGTACTTTATTTTCATATTTGTTATAGTACGCTGTAAATTATATTTTCAAATACTATAGTGATAGTATTACCATTCGGGGAATATTAAAACACCAACCGAAATTATTTTTGCATATTGCTTACTCACATTACACCGTAAGAAATTTAATAGGTAAATATTTATGCTCGTAATATTGCTTTGTGGCGCAGAACAGTATTTGCAATTATAAGAAGCTATAGAGTGAGTAATAATCTGTAAATATAAATAATATATTTAAGGGAATATTTTACATGCCACAGAAGTTTTATATTTGTACATTGGTAGCATTGCAAATTAAAGGAATAACGACGGACGGAAATCGCTAGTATTTCTGACTGATGGAACAGACCTAAAAAACTGGCAGACGGACGGATGACGGGCGAATGCGACGGATAGTTGTAAATCCCACTTAACCTGTAGTAGAATTAACCTTATTGGCGGTTAGCAGACGATATTCGCCATTTGGAGCGAAGGAAAATGTAGGCCTAAACTGTAGACATAATCCGTACCACAACACGAAATGCACTGCGATCACAGTTTGCAAGAAAGAAGCACAAAACTAATATGTTTAAATATAATTACACTATAGTGTAAATAATACAAATCACAATTAATATGTTATATCAGAAAAATGTCTTCTTGGGTATCAACGAGTTTCATTCAAGAAAATTCCAACATTGTGCGAAAAAAAAAATATTTGCGAAATTCAAGACGTTCAATAAATTGTTAAGATAAACTGACAGCAGTCATGACGTGAGCATGGCGTCACAGAGCATTCCATAGATATGCATGTAAATCGAAGGAAACATTGGTCGTGTGAAAGGACCTTGTGTGTGACGAGTAGCAATATTGTCTCTAGGAAGCGACTGCGTGCCAGCTAGTTCACATGCGAGCGTTGAGGTGACGGTATCATCTGTCCTCGTGACTCCCTGGTGAATACGGCTGTCGTGCCTGCAGCAGGCTGATATCACAGTCTATGCATACATGCCGCACAATGCTGACAACATTCACATACCACAGTGCGCATACAACTGTGCCGTAGTCTATGAAGCGTCACCCAGATGTCTCGCGTGTCACGGTGAAACACGGGCTACCATGTCATCTTGTATTTTGCAACAGCGTGTTTCTGTGCCTTAAGGGGCCTCCCTTCCTGTGCTTTAAACGCGTTCCAGCGAGTTACTGCTATTCTTTTTTAGACGAAAATATTTAATGCAAAATATATTTGTACATTTACGAAAAGTATGCACACTTCACACTATGTCGCTATAGTTTTAAAAATTCGGCACGTTAATTAGAAACATAATTTTCGAGCACCTTAACATTACCTAACAATTGCTTATCCAGACTGCTGTATCAGGAAAAATAACAACCGGATTCGAAAAATACATATAAAAAACAAGCGGCAACCATACCTCTCCTGCTTGACACACACAAACGCAGCCTATCTAGGGAGGCCCCTTAAGGCCCTGTCACATTGTCAAATGTTTGTCTTCAACTATATCTTACAGTAAAGTTGGAAGACGAATAATTTACAAAATGTAATCATCAATTTTTTCCGTCAAATAACGTTGGCCGGTTACTATCAAATATGTTTGAAGACATGTTGCACTCTCAAATTTTGTTGAAGCTCGTAACATTCATGTTTGGTCATGTTTTATAATGAATGTACAAGTTTGGTACACATTACTTCAATTTAAGAGCCACTCAGCATTTAAATGATGAAAAATAAATTGTTTAGTAGGAAAACTTGACGAAAGAACAGCAAGAGTGATTTTTCTGCAATACTTCGAATATCAATATTTTGTAATAACTTTATTTATTTATGTACTTTAATCAAAAATGCACGGACTAAGTAGACTCACATTTCAAATATTTGTATGATATTTTTTAAGTAAACAGCGCTACTCGTCGATTAATTTTAATTACATTGGATTGCTTTGTCTTTACGTAAAACTGCAGTAATATTTACGATACAACTCAACGTGGTGCACGAATGAAGGTCATGATATGTCAGTATACACTTGGCGTGATTCTGATTGGCTGAGCAATCCAACATCCAAGAAATTTTCGAACCTGTCAAATTCGCAAATATTGGATGAAAACGAAAGTCATCAAACTTCCTCCAACAAAGATGGCCGTGATAGTGACGTTTACGTGACGTCACTACCATCCAACATTATTTGAAGCGATCGGAAGGAAAATTTGACGGTGTGA
This sequence comes from Medauroidea extradentata, assembly GCA_003012365.1. NCBI lineage: Eukaryota > Metazoa > Arthropoda > Insecta > Phasmatodea > Phasmatidae > Medauroidea > Medauroidea extradentata. Next base: position 28,247 of record PNEQ01072970.1, on the reverse strand, counting down.
GTGGGCCTTAACGGCCACAAGTTTAACTCTGCTTCAACGCTATTGACAACACGTTTTTGTGAACACTGTAAAAACAATTGTAAAATTTACAAAGATTTTTTTGTTCTTTTACATAATCTTTGTAAAATTACCAAAATTTTCTTAGTAAAATAATTCGTTTGTAAAGTTACAAAAGTAAAATTTGTAATACTACAAAGGAATTCCTTGTACTTATACCGACAACTCCTGCCCCGAAAACTGACAAGGACGTCTTTGTAGTTTTACATACATTTGTAAATGTACAATCGTTTCTCTTGTAAACTGACTTGTTTATAAAGTTACAAGGATTTTCTTTGTAAATAAAACATAGGAAAATTTGTAGTCTACCAAAATCATAATTTCGCGGAAATTACATTGTTATACAAATTCACATGATGTGTATGGTGTATTTATGGAATAAAGTGAATTTTCATAATGGGTCATACATCGAGATTATGGTACATCGAGAATATTTTTTGTCAACATAGACTTGAAAACTATGCACTTTTTCTGAACGTATATGATCGGGCGACACGCGTTTGACACTACATAGCTGCCTGCAGACGAATAACAGGCACTAAATATTAAAATAGCGGGATTCCTATTGGTTCAATCAAATAGGGCAACAGCTCTACGTACAGGGAAACCCAGTGAACTTTTGATAAGTTGAACGTGTGTTGAAACCCAGTAAACAGTCAAGTTTTCCCGCGATAAACCCTCATCTCTAGTTATACATTAAATTTAATATATAAAGAATAATATAGTAATATTATCACTGAGCTGACTGTACATTTAATATACAGAAATAAACTAACATCATACAACACTGAAGTAAAGATGGTCTAGTGGAACTACGCGTAGTACGTATTTGTGGCGATGCGAGTTCATATCCAAACACCCCTATGAAACTTATTTTTGGTTTTAAATAAAATTTCATGTAATATTTTATTTTTTTAATGGTTATGTAATACATAAATTATCAGTAATTATTAAAATAAAACGATTTTTTAAATGCAAATTTTTCCTTGCTGCAAGGCTATCCGTTGTAATTTTACAAATATGTACGCTGTATTTTTTTTACAAATAGAACTCTGTAGTTTTACAAGGAAATTTTTTTTTTAAACTGGGTTTCCATAGATTTTATTCGTGACAGTACAACGTTTCTTACAGTGCAGATGCTTCACCTATTTGACTGTATTAGTGGGAATGAAATTACTGTGATGACACACGCCTTTGATTTCAGGGTCGGGACTCAAGACGCCGAGATGAAAACAACCAATCTCTGACCTGGAAGCAGAGCTGCAGATTTGCACATCAGGCACTGAAACAAACTGGTTCAAAATTATCCTCGAGAAAACGTCCTGTCCCTACTTGTAACCAGAGATGAAGGTTTATCGCAGGTAAACTTGACTGTTCGCTGGGTTTCAACACACGTTCAGCTTACCAGAAGATTACTGGCTCTCAATTGTACTTGGAACTGTTGCCCTATTTGACTGACAATGCTGATTTTGTAATAATTGATGTCTGTTATTTGTAGAGGCATGCAAAATTCGCGTTATTTTCTGACGGTGGACTAGACTGCCAGTGACTATATGCTTGTTCGACGTCTCCTTCTGGTCGATATTGTCGTGACTTGCCACGGAGAATACTAACACGGTAGAGAAGCCAATCTCTGTAAAGACGTAACACACGTCAATGACAACACGTGAAAGCTTGTTTCCAATTGAATCGCAGATTATGCTGTGTTACGTATAGGAAAGTGAAGTTTAGTCTGCTACCAAATGATAACGCGAATTTTTCATGTCTCTAGTTATTGGTCTGCAGACAGCTTTGTTGTCTCAGAAGTGTATCACCCAATCATACTAGTTGCAAGAAACTACAGCTTTTTTAAGGATATGTTGATGCAAAACATTTTCGCGATGTAGCTTACCTTCAGCTCTACTTAAAACTAGAGCCCACGATTTTATGTGAAAAGAATTCTGCAACAATTCGTTTCAATGCCATATGTGCACGTATGAAGCTCTGCTGTATGGTTACTGGTATAATGTGGCTCATTTGACTGTGCCAACAGGAACAAGGTTACTGCGACACCACACATCTGTGATTTGCGGGTAGAATCCTAGACGTTGAGAGTTATCAACATCCAATCACTGACCATGAAGCACGGCTTCATATGTGCACATAAGACATTGAAACAAACTGTTGCAAAATTCTTTTCTCACAAAATCGTGGGCTCTAAATACAACACATAATTAGGGACTGGAAAATTTCGCGAATTCAATTACCTGTAGGCTAGATAGAATCCATTATACTATGCATACTCAAGCCTCGACTATTAGTCAACTAGCTGCTACTCAGTGGAACAGCAGACAATGAACGAATAGACATGACTTGAGTATGCATAGTACAATGGATTCTGGCCTGCAGGTCATTGAATTGGCGAAATTGTCCAGTCCCTACACATAAGTTAGCTACAGCGCATACAACTACTGTAGGAATCTTGGACCTCTGTAAGCGCTCGTGCGGAGGAATGCTCTGAGTTTCTGAGACACAAAAGCCAAGGTACAACAAGGGCGACAATGGCACGGACATAAATATCCAATACGCCTTTATAAACGAGGCACATAACCGGTGCGCAACGTTCACCTTCTCCTCTACGATAAATCGCACTACTCCCGAGAGAAGCTCGCGACTTATGTGGCGAGAAGACTGTTGCAGTTTTCAGTGCTGTCAGCTGTACTGAATTCGGCTATGTTGCGATTGAAATTAGGTGGTATTATAGGTCACGTTTTAGTAGTGTTCATGTGGAACGATCTCGGTAGCGGCTTCTGTTCATTTCTCAAACTTACACCCAAGTTTATTTTTTCATATACTGTCAAACGGTTGAAGTGACCCAAGTTTGTCTTTACATACGTTATCTAATGGTTGAAGTGAAATTAACGAAGCATTGGAAGCCATGCAAAATATTATTATAGTAGCAAGAAACTTTGTCTAATTAGATTGCAGCTACAAATAATTAGTTAGGTATAGTTTTTGAAAGAAAAGTGCTTCACAACGTACATAAGAATCTAAAATATAACTTTTAAAAGAAAAATTACCTTTAGTAATTTTTTCCAATACGTCAAAATAATGGCATTTTTAAAGACATCAGTCTGTAATTATTTTTGTTAAATGTTATATTTTTACATTGTTTAACAAACCAAACTTTGAAAAATGTTCTCACAGTCGTGACGTTAAGAAATTGATTTTTGTTTCAATAATGTATCTTTCAAATTAATATATTGCTGACATAACAGCTGTTGTAGCCTACTTAAATATAATGCCCGGAAACAAACGCAGGCGAGAACAGTACACATTGGGCAAATGAAAATCACTACAAATTTATTACTTAAATCGCGTAATAACATTATATTTTAATTACGGTACGTTATTTTACAAAATTAGTGATACTATCGTCGGTTAATATTATTAAAACTATTGTTAGAACATAACTTATGTAATAAAGGCAGGTAATGTTCGAACATTCAGTTTAAGGTTAGCTAGAACCCAAGATATAAATACATCTTCAACGTTTGCAATAGACTAAGACTTTAATAGTACAGGCACACATTTTGTGTTAAAATAATTTTACGTCAACTTGTTGCAATGCTCTATGTACAAACCTGTAGCCTTGCTTTACTGTTATTAGCAGCGTGTCTCTGTGGAAAGACGTTTCTCATTTGACTACGCTAATCATAACAATGTTACCGCGACACTACACATATGTTATATTCGGCTAGAATCCCAAGGTTCGGAGAGACATAACCCTGAACTTAAAGAAGAGAAACAAACTTACACATTACGGATCTGGCCATAGCCGTCTTTAGTAGAAGGCCGCGGCCTTAGATCTGGCAACACTGTCAGGAAAGGTCATTTTAACACTTCTTTTAGCTTTCCATAGGCAATGACTCTACCTGATTCGTTATTGTGCCATACATACCGGCGAATCAGGGGACGCCATTGCCGTTGGTGAGACAAAATAAGTGTTAAAATGACCCTTCCTGACAGGGTTGCCAGATCTAAGGCCGCGGCCTTCTATTAAAGACGGCTACGGTCTGGCGCAATTCTGTGATGTTTTGGTAAAAAGGGATAAGTCAAAAAATGGTGTTTTGAGTAAATCTAAAAATTAAGTTCCAATACATACTGTGTATAATGGAACATACAAACATTCAAATTTAATTGTTTTCCTTCTCATAACCATTAGAGTAACAGCCTTCTAACCAGATCTAGATAATAACATGTACAATATGCTCCTAGACTTACACAATTTTGTCGTTTTTCGAGTTATATCCCTTTACCCGAACACCACAGAATTATGCAGACGAGTACGTCCATGCAGGCCATACAAACTTCCCGTGAACCAGTATGCCACAATAGGTGGATATATTGTGTTGGTGTGACTAGTTACTAGAAACCGGAAAAATTAGCGTTATAATTTGGTAACAGACTAGACTTAGCAGTCCTATATATACAGGATTACAGTATGATTAGAGATGACGGTGTATCGCGTAAATGTTTTGTGCTAACATACCTTTGAAAACACTAGTTTTTTGCAACATGCATGCACGTCTGCTGTAGGCAGACCAATAGCACGCATCAAATATTAGAATATCGGCTTAGTCAAATAGGGCAACAGCTCTACGCACACGCGAAAGCCAGTAATCCTCTGGTAAGCTGAACGTGCGTTGAAATCCAGCAAACAGTCAAGTTTTCCCGCCATAAACCATCATCTCTAAGTATGAGATGACACTGGTCGTAACCTCCATGAGATGTCAGCTACGTGTGTTTACGGCAGGTTGGTCGCTCAAACATGCAACTTTAATTTATTGGTCAGATGCATTTTACCCGGCACACAACTGCAATTTTTGCCTATGGGGGAAGTTGGGCGAGTATATAACCATTTGTAGTCTAGCCTGGTGGCAAGAAATAACGCGCATTTTGCATTTCTCTACCGACTAGTCTTCAAGAACATTTTTTAAATCGTGCAGATGTAGCTGTTTATTAGCCGCTCGCTGACAGTTAAATAGGCATGTCTACAGCTATTGTTATATTGTTGGCTCAGCTACTTCCAGGAAGTGTCGAGTAAGTCAACGGCCAATTGTGAACGTGATACAAACCTATAGTTGCTTGAACTGTAGCTTAGGCCTAAAAAACGCGAAATTTGCAGGTCTCTACTCATTACAGAGAGCAGTACAGTAGGCCGCTATTTCTGTTAACGTATTTTGCTAACACTACGTTTTCGTAACTGTTCATTCAAATAAAATGTAAACCGGTATTCTCATTGGTCAATCGACTTCAAGATGTCATATGCTGATTATCCTGTTTGACGGGTCCGTTAACCAAAGTTAAGAGATGGCGAACTTTCAGGGTGTACAAGTCTGCATCAACCATCTGAACAGTAAACCTCTGACGCCATATGTCACGTGAACAGTTCATTCAATCAGAAGCCATCGTCAGCACGGCCTGTACAGTCAAACAGGCCTGCATAATTGTGACACACCGTTAGATAAATAAACGCTGAAAACGTCAATTGATTTCTACGCTTATATCGATGCCAATATGGATAAAATACTCAATGATAATCCTAGATAATGGTATTTGCCAACTTTATGAGTAAATATTTATCTTTCGCACTTTTTTTTATAAACATAGCAGTGTACGTAACGAACACAGTGCGAAGAGTCCACTATGTTTATCCAGAAGTACTAATTCGTTACGCGTGATCTCTTGCGCCGCAGTTAAATGCACGAGGTTCCGGCGTCAGAGATTGTGCCTCAGAAGTTCGTAACACTGGAAACAATTTTATTTTAAACCTTGCCTGAAACTATTGTCTAGGATTGCTATTGTTTAATTTTCGTAAATTGGCTTCAAGAAACCTACAGTTATAGATTTATGCATTTAGCGTTGAATTATGTACCACGCCCTCTTAAGTATAGAGCTGAAGTTTTCGCGTAAACAATTTTGCCCCACTTTGTTTGAATGTGTTGCGTGCACATGTGCAGTCCTACTTCACGGTTGTTGGCTGTGTGTGTTTGTACAAAGTCGTCTTTCATTTGGCTGAGCCAATCAGAACAATGTTGACTACCACAAGTTTGTGATTTGTGGCTGGAATCCCAAGACGCTGGGAGTTAAATCAGCCAATCACTGGCCACGAAGCAGAGGTGCAGTTGTGTACATAGGGACACTGAAACAAACTGATGCAGGAACCTTTTCGCGGAATTTTCCTGTCTCTACATGTAAGCAGAGATCTGAAAAGTTCGCGTTTTCTTTTAGACGCTACACTCTGAATCTGAATTAGTGAGCATTCACTGATTCACGCCGATGGATGGAGCACTTTCAACATATTGAATCAGTGAGAAACCACTGTGAATTCGGTGACTATTCCCAGATTCCGATAAATAGTGCCAACATTCCACAAGTTAACTAGTTAATGTCCACAGATTTTTTTAACAATTTTTCACTGATTCAATAAATGAAAACTGTTCTTTGAAAAACAACTGGAAAATCCGGTGAATATTCACTGATTCACTTGTGAGATGTTGGCACTCCTACAAGAAATCAGTGAATATTCACTAATTACACAGTAACTATTTTCACTGATTCAAATTGGTGAAACTGCTCCATCCATCAACGTGAATCAGTGAATATTCACTAATTCAGATTTAGAGTGTAGAAATAATTCAAATATATGTTCAATTGTGTCACTTTCAATATTGGATCTTGACTTATTTGACGTATTCTGGAATGGCACTAAACAATAATATGAAGTGAACTAAATGCAGACGTAATCATTAGAGGTACGTAAATTTCGCAGATACATTCCAGGTCAGGTTGAACGTCAGTTATATATTGTTACAAAATGATTTATTTTGTAAGTCGTTATTATATTGGGAGATCATAAGTTATTCTTAATTGGTGGGTTTCACTCAGATGGTAGCTACACTGTTGGTTTATTTAAATGTTATTTTGGGCTAATGACTTTAAGACAGTTGTGGTTAAACGGGCTTTTACTATACTACAATGGCAGGTACTCTTGAATACAAAATATGTTACAATGTGTTCTATTTAATTAGGAGGGGAGCGCAATATTACTGATTGTTAAGTTATTATATTAAGTTGAGAGTTGCTACCCCATAATTAGATCTGACGACCTTACCGAAAGCTGGATTGACGAGGAGACGGCATCGACGGACGAGCACGCACCCGCCGGAGCTCGATCCTGAGTCCCCGGCGGAGAACTGCACTGCTGTTGATGCGATGAGTGCTGGTGGACGACCGCTCGACGACAGACGACAGACAGACCCCGTTTACTTGGTAACAGCCCCATATATCGGCGTGCTTGTCCTCGATATTGTGCAACCACGAGGGGGGGAGGTGAGTTGCTGTCTTCCGTGGTTTCCCAACGCTGACCTGATTGCCACTCGGACGTCTTGCTGTCCGGCTTGCCAGGCAATATTGCAACAATATACTTCATTGTCACGTCTGTGTCTTGCTGGCGGCTGTTACGAACCGCGTTTGACTACTACAAGCCAGTAGTAAATAAGGAAATAATGCGAAGTGCTATCGCTTGCTACCTGCCTGTACGGTTATAAGCCAATAGATAATCTATTGTGGCCAGTGGGTGTATAGGACTGACAAGTCTAGGCTGCTGCCAGATGAATCCTCGAAATTGGTGTACCTCTACTGATCATGTGATATCAGTGTGTAAGCGATCACCTAAGGGGTAGCTGGAGAATGCTTGAGTTAGTAGAATATTCTTGGGGCTCTTGAATGTTTCCTGCATCTACACGTATGTCTATTCGCTCATTGTCTGTTGTTCCAGAGAGTAGCAGCTGGTGGACAAATGGTCGGGACTTGAGAATGCACAGTACTTTGCTTTCTAACATGCATGTCATTGGTTCCGTGAAATTTTCCGGGCCCTACACTTAAGTACGGACCTGAAAAATTCGAGTTTTACTTTGGGAACAAGCTATAATCCCAACTACTATAAGAGCATGTTAATTCCGCTACTGACCCTCGACTCTTATGATAGATCCCGGAAGTCGCTGAGTCAGTGACAAAAGCGTAACTAAATGATGGCTCGTGTCACTGTGTCAGCGAGCAGCCAATGAACACTTGCTGTCTACTTGAGAACACATATATCCTTGGAGGCTAGCCTAAAGCTCAGTTAACCCGCGAATTTTTCCACTCTCTGCGTATTGCAGTAAGCTGGTGCAAAACTTCTCATGAAAATCAGCGGTCCGTAGTAATATCTGTGGCAGAAAATGAAGTACCTTCCTCCCGCTGTATGCTTGCAGCTTTATCACGTCGTTCACGCCTCGCCTACCTCGCGTGGTCTGTTGTCATGATTCCAGGCTGTGGGGGTATAGCTATAGAGCGCAGCTCGCTCGCAGGACAATGAGAGGGTGACGTACTAGCATGTTGGAGCAGCGCGCGATGTTCCTTTGTTGCTGGTAGGTCACGTGACACATTGTCGCCCTCACAATGGCTGGCGTACACAAATATTCCCACCTCTAGCGCCGAGAGCACGTAAAACATGTCGAGTACTACACTTGCCAGCTGCTACAGTACATCTCCTCGCATGTAGGGAACATGAAGTGTGCAGGGTTCAACTACCTACAAAGTCGACTACACACGCTTTACAATAAGTAACCAGAGAGTCAGCTAGGTTTTCACGTGTCTAGTTCACTCGATCACTAGAAAAGGCGGTTCATCGTGACAAAAATTTACTTTTTGCCATACTTCAATGTAATGCATTGATCTCCGAGGCTTTTCCTTAAGAGTGCGTGTAGATAAATAAACGCTGAAAAAAATCAATTGATTTCTACGCTTTTTTCGAAGCCAATATGGATAAAAGACTCAATGACAATCCTAGATAATGGTATTTGCCAACTTTATGAATAAATATTTATCCAGAATTACTAATTCGTTACGCGCGATCTCTTGCGCCGCAGTTAAATGCACGAGGTTCCGGCGTCAGAGGTTGTGCCTGAGAAGTTAGTTACACTGGAAACAATTTTGTTTAAATCGTTGGCTGAAACTATTGTCTAGGATTGCTACTTTTGCATTTTTCCAAATTGTCTTCAAGAAACCTACAGTTATAGATTAATTCTTTTAGCGTTGAATTGTGTACCACGTCCTCTTAAATACTGGAGAGTCTCTATTTGACAACACAATTGCTAGGGGCCGGAAAATTTAGCCGATTCAATGATCTGCGTGTTAGAATCCATTGTCCTGTGCATAGAGACATTGGAAAATCGCGAAAATATTCAACACAGCCTCTGTAGTATCTCAATCGTGACACGTGTGAGCAGTTTTCTGGCAAATCACACTCTTTCTATGTTCAAACTATACAGTTCTAATTGGGTCTGTTGAAGGACACATTACTTCATATAAACGATAGATAGAGATGATGGTTTACCGCGAACATCTTTTGTGCCAACATAACCTTGAAAACACTGCGGTTTCTTGCAACATATACGATTCGGTGTTATGCGTCTTACATAACATAACTGTCTGCAGCCGAACAGTAGGCATATCATATTACATTAGTGGGATTCTTATTGGCTCAATCAAATTGGGTAACAGCTCTACGCACGAACGAAATCCAGTAATCTTCTGGTAAGCTGAACTTGCATTAAAACCCAGCAAACAGTCAAGTTTTCTCACAATAAACCATTGTCTCTAACGATAACTAATACAGGTGCAAAAGCTTCAGTGTTATAAATAGCATGTTGGAGCTTAGCAAACAACAAACTTTTCCCGCGATTTACCAGTGTTTCTTCCTATGCATACTCAAGCCCCGTCTATTAGTTCATTGTCTGTTGTTCCACTGAGTAGCAGCTAGTGGACAAATGGTCGAGGCTTGAGTATGCATAGGATAGTATAGTTGATTCTAACAAGTAGGTCATTGAATTTGCGAAATTCCCAGACCTCTAGCAGTTGCTAATTTTGGTGCGCCATGATTGGACATCTGTTATTGGACTGTAAACAGCTAGAACTTGCCGCACAAACAACGTACAATCAGGACACCACATTGTTTTGGAGAACACGCTGGCAGAAAATATTCTCGGGATTTCATACCGTCCCTGTCGATCACTGATGTTGTAGGCTACATACTCAGCTATATTAAATCAAAAAATAAAATATTTTCGTATTTTTGAAAAAAAAAAATATATTGAATTTTTTAAATTTATATTTTAATTTTCAGCATATTTAATTAAATTCAAAATTGTTTTTATTCTTTGTATTTAAGTACGTAACATTGTAGCCTGCGACGCCTTTATCCACTGTGAATTTTTTCAGTTTGGTAAGTGAGTTGGTTTTAGTGTAGTCCTTAAAACGGAAACATGCAAAATTTTGACTATGGGCACAGTCTACTGCAATTTTCATCACCATTTTTTTTTTTTTTTTTTTTTTTTTTTTTTTTTTTTTTTTTTTTTTTTTTTTTTTTTTTTTTTTTTTTTTTTTTTTTTAATTTTTTGCTATTGTACCAGACATTTTTTTTTTCTTATTTTAGACACATAATGTGACTAAATTTTGCTCTAATGAATTTTTTTTTCTCTCATAGTTCTCACGTAATGGCTTGTTAAAATAATTCACTGGTCTGTATTCACCCGAACACACTCCGTGACATTAGACTCCAGACATTCGTACAATTGTGCCCTTATTACAGAATGCTGGGTATTTTACAAGTAGCCTTGTGTCATTGGTTGAAAAAATCATTCCAGGCGTGCCACACAAACCGTCGGCCAACAGCAGAGTCAAATGAGCACACGGTTACTAATCTGATGTCTGATAATAACGCGAAATCGGCAGGTATCTAGCGATAAGTACTGTACAAGTGTAATTTGTGTGAATTACGTGTAAGAAACAATGAAATGCAACTCGCTTCACTTCACTTTTCCACTTCCATAACTGATATTTAGAGACGATGGTTTATCTCGGGAAAACTTGAAACTACAGTGTTTTCAAGGGTATGTTGGCACAAAACATTTTTTGCGATTTGCCATCGTCGTACTTTTTTTTACGGCATTTGAGCATATATGTTTCAGTTCCACTCCACTGTTTTATTGTTATGCCTACATTTATTTCGCATCATCTTGCGTGTGTCGTCTGCAAACACCAAACTTATTCTGTTCTCGATCATGATAACTCTGGTCACCCTTGAAGACTAAAGTAAACTTCACTAATATCACTTTTTAAACACGTCGACTTGAAATTTCTCTCCACCCCGGGCTATCTTCGGGACTTAGTAACTCCTAATAAAACTTTATCTTCGTTAGTATTTCTTTCAGGCGCAGATCAATTTCCACATCAGTTTTTCTTGGGGAATGCTCGGGTATAGTTTGTAAAACGTTGACTTTTCATTTTATGTAAACAGGACGTATCAGACATGTAAAAAACTATATATAATTGTGTCAACTTTATTATATTTTTAAACCAGATTTTATTTACATAAACATTTGGGTAAATTTCCATTTGAATGACTCCAACAATTACCACTGACACACCCAGTCTTCTTTATGTGCTATAAAATAAATACAAAATGAATATGTGTTCCGTTTGTTGGAATTGCATAATTTATTTTGCTTTTCGTGCACACTTTTTCATTGGAACGAGGATTGGGCAGTCATTTGCGTTGCTTTAGGGTTATTCACGCAGCAAGACATTGAACATATTTGTATGACATTACTTATCTCTGGAATCGAAGCTGAAATGCATGTTATCGACTTCTCAACTTCTGCAATGTCAGAATGACAAATTAAAAATGTACACAAGTCAAAGTTACGTTTGTCAAAACGAAGTTTTGAACAACTAAAGACAAAATATGAGTTTTAATCTTCTGGAACTGCATTACAATAATCCAGTTATATCAGTCAGGAAAATTATTTCTAAACATATTGAAATTATATAGATACTGCTCTTCGAAAAAAAAACCTTCCGTTATTTTAGGTAATGTAACATACATACACATAATTGCTTCCACAATTTGTTTTATTTTTCAACGCCAATATCATGAATATTATATTCATGTTGTAACGAACTGTTAACAGCAAATAGAAAACTATTCCTCGACTGGATTAATATTCATCCTAATTTGTGTTTCTCGAAATGCGATAAATTTTAACCGAAATACGCAGGATGAACATAACGGTATTTTGACAGAGTTCTGACAATGGATAGGCAAAGCAAAATACAAATTATACTGGGTTGTTTATACGGTCCTCCATTACGCAAAATACACTGTCGCTAAAAGCGAAAAGGAAATAAATACCCACGTAACAATATCGTTACATTTCACTAACGTGTCTGGCAGATAATTTATGGGTGAGCAGGGAAAGAAATGCTTTGTTTTGACAGGTTTTTTGCATCCGTTAAAATTGAACACAACCCACACAGCGTGTATATATGTACGTATTTGTAGGCCTCCTATATAAATGTATACGAACGTGCTTAAGCGTGAGTGTGATGAGTGAGGAAGGAGTGCTCGTTTTGCGTAGTGATTACTTAATAAAAGTTATAATTGTGTTCTAAATATGTACGCGCAGCCAATATATATATATATATATATATATATATATATATATATATATATATATATATATATAAAATACAAAAAAAATCACGTATTTTTTTTAAATGTTTTATTACGTAGTTATTTCACTGTGAATTATTTCACTTACGTAAATTAATTGGTTTTCACTATTTGCATGGCAGCAGAATATGCAAATTTCGTTTTTGACGCTCCGTTATGAGAAAACTATGAGAGCTAAAATTGTTTCGTAAGAGGAAACTGCACTCACAAGTATCGTCTACAAAACTAATAATATCTAATAAAAATACAAAATCATGTCTTTATCGCACCTCAACACACTTAACCTGTAGCCATAATTCGCAGGTCAAAATGTAAATAGTAAGATAAGTTTCTGGGAACGCAAGTGGGGATAACTACAGTGCTATGTTGTCACACCGTCCATATAAAATATCATCGAACAACATTTCGCCACCTATATTGTCGTCTCCAATGATTAGCTCAGGTTTCGCATGGTGCGATTGTTAAGCGTTTATTTCTGAACACTCAGTACATAGGTGTGTGTGTGTGTTTGTGTAAAGAGAGATAGAAAGAAGAGGGGTGGGGGAATAGTAAATGAAAATATAAACTTTGATAAATAACTCTTTCCTACAACAGCAAAGTATTTACGAGAACTTTTTTTCACAACCACCATCACTAGAGCCAAACCAGTCCTGGCTTACTTGTTTCTATCGTTTGTTTAGTTGTAATTTTCCCTCTTCTCTTGTGTAGATTTCTGGGACGAAAATTGTATGGCAATGGCGTACGTCCAATATTGTAAACAACTTCATACACTCTCATTACATAAAACATTCAAAGACATTAACAACTTCACAATCACTGCACGAAAACTTTAACAACCTCGTTCTTCAAATATACATCATAATTTTAAAAGGTCCCTATTGGTAAACACATATTGTTTTTTCAATACACGTTCTTTTAAAGTAAGCCAATTACGAATAGTAACCTGTAATATTTTACCGGCTGACACAGATGTTGTAATCAGATTCGCTAGATCTTACATGTTAGCCATATGTTGCATTCGAACAATTAATTAGTTTCTCTTTTGGACGCAGCAAACTTCACTCTCAACAATTTGTAAACACCTCTACACTGACTAATAGAGCGACTTTTCGTAAACGATCTAGGAGAGCTACTTATATGGTCGTTGTTACGTTCTAAAACGACATCACAAGAATTAATAGTGTTGCAGTTATTTGTCCATGTTTGACAGTGTGTACACTGTTAAAATTTCCGTGAATTTACTGATAATTTTACGGAAATGTCTGTTTGATTAACGGAAAAGTTATTTTCTTATACATAATTTCGTTTTATTAATTAATCATATGTAAAACTTCGAGATGAAACTAAAAAATAATCGTACGCATTATTGTGCTTGCATCCTAAACCAAGTCTCATAAATATGCGAGTTTCCATAAGTGAAGCTAGTTGCCTTCCGTAAATTAACGGACACTTCTGGGTATGTTTTTTACCAGAATTTCTCCGTAAAACAAAGAAAACTTTTTTTTTGACAGTGCCACCAAATGTTTGTAACAGTTTTAGCAACTGTTGATTAATTCTTATCAGTAACATACTAAAAAATTCCACTGCCATTCGGTACCACTTGAAATACTCTCATGTACACCGTTATAAATTTTAACGGAAATAGTGCTCGTAAAAATAAAATACGGAAATGTCTATAGTAAATATACACTACGGAATTATACGTAATATGTCCATAAGTCATCGGATACTTACACAAAAAATCGTAAATGTATGGGTTAGAGAATGTAAATATTACGACTATATTTTTATAACATCACCGGTAACTCTGTAAATCTGTATAAATGCAATTGTATCATTATAAACATGTAAGTGTGGCTAAGTTCAGTGTAATGAAACTGTTTTACGGAAACTTCTGTTGGATTAGGAAATAAGTTTCTGTGGATTCACAGAGGTATCCGGAGAAAATTTTACCGGGGATTCCGTAAATAGACAGAGAAAAATGTTCTCAGTGTAAGATCGAACTGGTAACAGAGACCCTGAAAATGCGCGTTCCCTCACTCTAAATCTGAATTAGTGAATATTCACAGATTCACGCCGATGGATGGAGCACTTTCAACCAATATAATTAGTGAGAAGCCCCATGAAATCTGTGAATATTCACTGATTCCGATAGTGAGTGCCAACATTCCACAATTTAACTAGTGAATGTCCTCAGATTTTCCAGTAATTTTTCACTGAATTAATAAGTGAAAACTGTTCTTTGAAAACAACTGGAAAAATTGTGAATAATCACTGATTAACTTTTGTGAGATGTTGGCACTCTTGCGGGAAATCAGTGAATATTCTCTAATTAAACAGAGACTATTTTCACTGATTCAAATTGTTGAAACTGCTCCATCCAGCAGCGTGAATAAGTGAATATTCACTAATTCATATTTAGTGTGCTGACCTGTAGGTTCGGCTACAAGAATGTGTGCTCAAGTTGTCAGCGTTTCATGAAATAAAAAAAATCCTGCGAAGTAAAAGTATAAGGTAAGGTGCTTCGTGGGAACGGACTGCACCACGTGAGTCTGTGACCAAAACTAAAAGAAAAATACATGGTAAAAAAGTCGTCAGCTTCTTTGTTTACAAGAAAACTGACATGGTAGTGGGGACAACTATCCTGCATTCCCGTTCACTGGTGGTAATTTCGACCTATCACATAAACTAAGGGCGTGGATACTTTTCAGTAACTTAGTTCCTTCTTAGTTTACGCCTAATTCACACATGATACAGTCTGTATCCGTGAATTACCTGACATCCTGTATATCATAATTCCTACAGCTGTTTTCCTCCTCTCAGAGAAGAGTAGTTGTGTCACGTCTGGTCGATGTAATCTTACACTGGAGTCTATCTGAGACACGTGGGCGGCCTCCTGTCTTGGGTTAACCCCTCTCTACCCTCACCACAACCCACCACAACTCCTCAGCTAATCCAGACCTAGTCTCGACGCGGGACATGCTCTGAGTCTTCTTAATCCACGGCTCGTCGTTGTCGCACGGCTCCTGGCTTCACGGCTGTACTCTGCTCTTGTAGCTGTGCTGTCTCCCAAGTCCCTCGTGTGACGCGAGGTAACCCACCCGTGTTCACAAACTGATCCCGCCTCAAACCACCCGGGTCAATGTACTCTCCTGCCTGAGAACAATCTCTACCAAGACATTCTGCGTCTCCGTAAATAACTGCTCTGGTAATACGGCCTTCTTCAACCAATTATAAACAGATAATATATATAGACGCCACCTTTCATGTTAGTCCAATTGTATGTTACAAAAGTCAATAAAATAGCGAATTTGACTAAAGCGTGTCGTTATTGGACTGCAACGATCTTGGAAGCGAGTGCTATAGGGTGAATCTTGCTCACTTACCACGCGCATTATCGCCTCTAAGTGCGAGGCAGTCAACACTTGTCTGTCTTCCCCTTGAAGATTTTTCTTATTAAGGGGGCTGTCTAGGTTACTTGCCACCGCGGAGTTGAATTAACGAGGAATCAATGTTCAAAGTAGTTATAACTTAAATTTTCAACTTTAAGAAAAAACTTGTCTTTTATAATTTTTTGTTAATGAATTGTGTTGTAAGCAATATTTCATGTTTAATGTTTTGACAAAGAAGTTCCTTTAAAATAAGCTGTACTTTGTGATGTATGTACAATTTTACGAGTTGGCTATCTTCAGTGGCGAGGCACCTGTGTGATGTCTGCTTCTAATTTGCCACTCTACTCTCGAGTTTGTATTTGTTCAGACGTCACGAAGTACAGCTTACCTTGGAACACCACTGCATGTATATATATAAAGTTGGGCGACATTTAAACTGAGTAGTGCCAAGCTTGGTAGGCAAAACCCTGAAGGACGCTGCCTGCCTATAGATAAGAGGCACTTATGTGGTATATGTATTGCAGTCAGCTATAATAGTCCATAGAACATAACATTTTAAGGCAATGATCTTTAATTTATTTCAAACCATTACAAATAACTCAAATATTTTAAACTAACTGCTTTGGAAAAATTTTAGACTGTGTACAGTCACACGATACACAATTTTGCCAGATTTTTTTTTTTAATGATGTGCCGTTTGCTTGCAAAAAATTATTTTGCTTCATTTTGACTTATTTTGACAACAAAATCTGTGATTTTTCAAGGGCAAAAAAACTGAAAACCCGTTTGGTCTATTGCAACAGAAAAATCAGATACAAACTGTGATATATGAGTGCTAAAACTGCCAGAACGAATTTTTTATACATGTATTAAATTTTTGTTAAATGAAATATTTTCGACACTACTGCAAAACTAAAGAGCGAGGCCTTAAGGTCATTCTGCACCCAAACATTCGTAATTTTATAGTTATCTAAC
Organism: Medauroidea extradentata; assembly: GCA_003012365.1. Lineage (NCBI taxonomy): Eukaryota > Metazoa > Arthropoda > Insecta > Phasmatodea > Phasmatidae > Medauroidea > Medauroidea extradentata. The sequence continues at coordinate 11,225 of PNEQ01072970.1, read as the reverse complement.
ACTGACCATCTCTTACACAGTACATTGATTGTAATTTCTCACAAATGAAATATTTCTCGTATTTAAAACTTTTGTACCAGCGCTTGTCAAAGTAGAGATTTGATTTTCTCGCTGCTTACCCAAAGTCAAAATTATTCAAACAGTACGAATGATTTTATTCAGAGTGAAAGTAAATGTATTATAGTTACAGAATGACTCCTTTGTTATTTCACACAGAAAGTATTTTTAGAGATGCAGGCTCTCAAAGATACGCAGAAATGTATATACAATCGAACAAATTTTAATGCATACATTTTTGTGCAAAATTTAAATCGTGTCATTCTGTAGCTTAATACATTAACTTTTGTCCTAAATTATTTAATTCGTATCATTTGAATAGTTTTTACTTTTATAAGTAGCGAAAATAGTCAAATCGCTACTATAACGTGCACTTTTACGAATAGCCTGCTATGGAACTGAAAAATATTTTATTTTCGGAAAATTTCTATTAATATGAGTTGTGAAATTTGGACAGTGTCCGGTATAATTATGAAATTACGAATTTTTTTGGTGTGTTGTATCTAGAATTTAGAAGTCAATGTCAATAAATTATAAAAGAACGATTATTGCAGGTTTCGCCATATTGATGAACGGATGTTTTGCCAGTGTGTTGCATTCGTTTATATTATAAATATTGGCGCCAGAGAGTGTAGGCCTACACAGAAATGAGTAGGGACCCTTGTTTTGCGCGAAAATAATTTTGCCTCACTTTGTTTCCGTTCCTTACGTGCACATCTGCAGTTCTGCTTCGTGGTCAGCCATTGGATATTTTAACTCTCTCGAGCCTTGAAATTCTACCGGCAAATCACAGACGCGCGGTGTTGCAGGAAAGTTTTTGTAATTGACTCGGTCAAATGAGATACGGCTGTTCATATAGACACGCTGCCAATAACCATGAAGCAGAATTGCAGAGGCACTGAAACAAAGTGGGGCCAAATTCTGTTCGCGAAAAAATAGGGCCCAAAGAAATAAGTTACACGGAAAAAAGTTGCTTGAAATATTTGCAAAATAACGGTTCTCTTGGATTACTGTTTTTTTTTTTTCGCATATTTGTTTAGGGAAACCAGAAATTTTAGTTTGAAATAATTAACATTGAGTAATTTTCCACCGCGTTAAAGTGAAAAATGTTGGTTTTACTTTTGTGTGAAAAGTAGTTATTACGTGAAGCTATAGCCCAGCCTAGCGGAACGTATCCCGTAGGTAGGGACCCTTATTTTTGATGAAAATATTTCTGTACTAGTTTGTTTCAGTGTCTCCTGTGCATATCTGTATCTGTGTTTCATGTTTAGTGACAGGCTGTTTTTAACTGTTGTGTGTCTTAAGAGGCCTCCCTAGATAGGCTGCGTTTGTGTGTGTGAGGCAGGAGCAGTAAGGTTGCCGCTGACCGACCTATGTAATGTATTATCGCCTCTCCGTGCAAGCCACTCAGCTCGCGTGCAGTGCTTCACTATTATCCTACTTGCTATGGGACTTTAGGCGGTGACCACATTATGTATCTGTGGGCAGCGTAGTTCAAAGTCTAACGCTTGGTTATATAGTTGTGTTTTTCTAATCCGGTTGTTATTTTTCCACATACAGCAGCCTGGAAAACCCATTTTGAGGGGTCCGAAAATTATGTTACTAATAAACGTGCCGAATATTCAAAACTATAGTGACATTGCTTGAAGTGTGCGTTCTTTTCGTAGATTAAAACATATAATGTGCGTTAAATAATTTCGTCAAAAAAAGAATAATCGTGACTCGCTGCGAAGCATTTGAAGCGGAGATAGTGAGGCCCCTTGACATTTGTCTGCAAACCACAGACTTGCGATAATAGAGTAATCTTAGTCTGAGTTGTGCAGTCAAATGGGAAACGTCTTTCCACAAACACACGCTGCCAATAACAATGAAGCAAAGCTACGGGTGTACACGCAAGACATTGATCAAGTTGTTGCAGAAATATTATCACAAAAATTAGATATCATAACGGGATAATAGTTTGCAGGACAAGCGAGTAACGAATGTTTGAGTACCAGGGTACAAGAGTTGTCATTTGTTAAGCAAATGTTAACGATAAATAACGAAATAAGAACGTTTGGCACGTAGATACTACACTAAAACGTAGCAGACAGTTAATAGAGCCATAATTTTGTGGCAAAAATAGTATTGTGTCAATTGCTTACAATATTTTATGTGCTATGGTCAGCGATTCAATGGTTTAACTATCACTTATCTTGAGTTTCGTCTCGCAAATCACAGACGTACACTGTAAAAATAGTTTGTAAATTTGCCACACGTGCGTATAGGAGCGCTAAGAAAGTAGGTATGGTAGAATAGTTTCCCAGACATCCGTGGTAGCACTCCTAAACCTTTTTATAAAACAGTCAAATGTATACTGAAGTTACCAGACTTGTATTGTAACAAGTATAACAGTTTGCATATTTACAAGGCGGAAGTATGGTAACTGTCCCATAGTATGTTTAGGTAAATTGCTTCCTAAACCTTTGTGGAAGTTATTTGACAGTGTATGGTGCCGCAGTTGGCCTAATTTGTGCAGTCAAATGAGAGACGTGTGTGAACAAAGACACGCTGCTAATAACCATGAAGCACAGTTGCAGGTACACGTAAGGTACTGAAACAAAATGGTGTACAAACATTTTCGCGACAAAATCGTGGCTCTATCAATTACATTTGTCCGTGGTAAATATTTCTTTTTCTAACTATAACCTTAAAGGCATGTGAGTCTTATTTAAGAAGGATTCTTCGCTTTAGATTGAAAATGACGTTGATCGCTGTTGGTTGCAACCAGACGAGCGAAGCAGCTGGCGGCTGTGTGAAGACGAGCAGGGCGGAGTTAAGTTGTAAAAGGTCAGAAGAAGCAATGAGCTGAAGATCGCTTGTGGGCGTTGTGTTCTCTATGGCTCGGTTATCTCAAGGCAATTACCAAGAAACACAACAGGAAATCCACTGAGCTCCTCCGTAACTGTTTCCATCCCCCGTCCCCCTCGCTTCCTTGTAATACATCTAGGTTCTCCAGAGGATTATCTGATGTTTTATGTTGTTTTTAAGCTAAACCCAAGGTGTTGTAACTAAAGAGCAAACGATAACAATAATCAACGCCCCAAAGAAAGATTAATGTTGTTATTAAGTCTGCAAACATCTATTTATTTTTGCTACGGTATTAATTGTGTACCTTGCTTACGATTTCATCTTTGATGATGAATATTATGTATTGTTATAATATACGGCCAGTGTTAGAGACCATGAAAATATTTTCCAGTAAGAAAAGAACTTTATAAAATAATTTTTACGTGTTGACATTTAAATAAAGACAATTATTATATACATTGCAGTAAACAAGAAATCTGAGAAAATTTTTGAAACTATTAAAGGCGTCCATGATTTTGTTCCTTCTTAAACAGCAATATGTAATTTTTTCAGTAAGCATATTCTATAAAAGCACCATAATTACGGTGTGGGGTTGGCTTAAAAGCGAAGTCTACATGCGCAGGGTGGACACAAGAGAGGAACTTCTCGCTCGTATTTACCATGCTTGTGCTCAAGTAAAGTAATGTACTAATGAGCTCAGATCAGCAACACAGCAGCTGTCTATCAGAGCAGCTAAATACATTGAAGTTGGTGGTGGAGTGATTGAACATGTTTTGTGAGGAAATGTACACAATTGAACAAAACATACAATAGCAGTATAGTGATTTACCGTCATCTGCACATTTCCCGTTCCTTGTTGCTTTCATTAGGTTTCTCTGAAACAGTTAAGAAAAGGGCATATGTTTATTAGCAACATTTTGTTCAGAATCACCAGTACTATCACCCCTTAAAGCATGTACCTTTCCTCCCGACTCATCCTGTATACTTCCTTTCATTGCCAACATGAAATAAAATGGTACTAGGCGAGAACTTCTGTTCTCTGAAAACTGAATCCACTATGCTTCTCGTCGCTTACGACGTGAAATAAACAGTACAACTGCACATATAAGACTATCTCATAGTGTGCAGTAAACCTACCTTCCAATAGAAAGGGTCTCTTGTATGCGAAGGAAGATAGTTAAGTGAGCTTCACGACTCGTAGACAGCGAGGTTATTAGAGACAGTGGCGGCTCGTGGGTTGTTGCCAGGTAGGGCTGCAGATGCCAAGAGCTGTACAGGGTTGTGTGCTGGTTGACTCTACAGCCTCTGACACGCTGATGTGCAGGTGCCCCTTACTACTGAGTGGTCACAACACATCTAGTAGCCGGCAAATATTTCATGGTCGTTGGTCTACGGCGCGTTCATCAAGAGTGTACAGTTCTGACTATCTGCAGCCCCACCTGGCAACAACCCACTAGCCGCCACTTATTAGAGACGATACCACACAACTTGATAAGATCACAGAATACTTAGGGATACATAAGTGAAATAGTCGGCAGGAAGGAGAACCCAGTCACACGTGCCAGCTACATGGCGGAGACGCCTATGGCTAATCAGCGTAAGGAGGCTGCCCTGACAGCAGTTAGCCAGACCAATAGGAAGCCTGCCGCAACATGCAGGAACCAATCATACACAGGGTTGGTATCAACAACCTTGGGCAGCCAATAAGCGGCTAAGTTCGCCTGTATCAAACAAGCCGCCACGTCATTTCACGTCTGTATTACTATATAGTCAGTGGTCAGATAACGAGAGTCGGCCATGACATTTGTTAAGTAACCACCGCAGCATTCATCTGGAGCGATTTCGGAAAACCGTGCCGAACGAAATCCGAATGACCGGAAACGGGGATCGAATCTGGGTTTCCAGGCGAGTGTCCAGGCCTGTTCTACTATGACCGTGATCCCTACTCATTCTACAATAATTTGTTCACGGGTTATCAGCAGAGCCACGATCCCGTGTCGGAAATATTGCACAGTTTGGTTTAGATGTCTTATATGCACATCTGCAGCTCTTATTCACTGAATGGATGTTTTAACTCTCGCTTATCTTGGGATTCCACTGGCAAGTCACATACGTTTGGTGTCACAATTATGTTATTCTGATTGGTGCAGTGAAGGGAGAGATATGTCCGTGAACAAAGAACACATGCCGCCAATAACCACGAAGAAGAGCTGAAGATGTGAACATAAGCACTGAAACAAGATGTTGCAAAATTATTTTTCACCAAATTTCAGTGGCTATAAGTATCATTGTGTTAGCAAGAAGCCAGCCAGTAAACAGCTGCAATATTCCTGGAGACTTGTCGACACATCAGTGAACCCGCACATTACGGCGCGGTGAACAGCAATTGTCATCAGCATGATCTTATTTTTTATTACTATATCAGATACTTTTTTTGTTTTAAACACAAAGTGTGACTAAATTTTTATCTTACAAAACTTTTTCATATCGCATAATTTTTGCGTAATGGCTCGTTAAAGACAAAATTTGCACGTTCCCGATTTAGGGGCGACACTAAAACCAACTCACTTACCAAACTGAAAAAAATTGGCAGTGGATAACGATGTTGTAGGCTACAAGTTCATTTATGTTAAAACACAAAGTAAAATATTTTGGTATCTTTGAAACATTTTTTTTTAATTTTTTTAATTCCAGCATTTTTATTTAAATACGAAAATGATTTTATTCTTTGATTTTATGTACGTGAAATTGTAGCCTGCGATGTGTTTATCCACCGTGAATTTTTCCAGTTTGGTATATCAGTTGGTTTTAGTGTATCCCTTAAAACAGAAACATGCAATTTTGACTTTAACATGCCATTACGCGAAAACTATTAGAGATAAAAAATTTTCTTTTGGACAAAATTTAGTCGCATTTTACGTCTAAAATAAGAAAAAAATATTTGATAGAAATATAAAAATAAAATCATGGTAATGAAAATTTCTGGCCGCGCCCTTAAGGCTCCTATTACATTACACCCAAAACCGTAACAGTTTTCATCCCATTCTCTGTTTTAGTAACCCTTTTCTCTACGGTAACAGAATATGGGTATCAAATCTGTTACGTTCTGGGCATCATGCATTAGGAGCCTGAAGCAACCAAGTTTACCAACTTTAATTTGGAAATATTCTTACTATTCACGTAAAAACAACTCAATTCTCAGCAAACATTAAAAAAAATATATTTTTTTTTAAACTGGAAATCCGTTAATGTGTAGTAACTAAAATAGTATTATAATCATAATATCGTATCCCAGTAGACGCGTAAAATACCTACTCTGAAACTGTACTACACGTCGTTGAATATGATACTGCACTCTAAACAGTACAGAAGAAAATTCGCTAAGTTAGTAACACTGCCAACGGATTATCAAAACTTTTGGTAACAGTTTTGCCAAGTAAATTGTTAACTATCTGAATGTGTTTGTTTCGACAGCCAATTTTACTATTGAGTAGCCAGTTTTAATATCACATCGATCTAAAGTACAAAGTACAACGTCTTGTTAAAATCAAAATGTCTTAGGATATTGCGCAAATTTACGATAGTAATAAAATTAATAATAATGCGTTATTTACCCTTATCGAGTGACCGAACTAAAATAGAATTTGAATTATATTGTGTGAAAATTAGTTTTCTAAATCCTTCTTTTAACTCCAAAGAAACTTATTGGCTTGGTAAAGTTAACGTTCATCAGCTTAGTTATATAGTCCAACTACACATTGCGAAAAATCTGCTACGTTAACAACTCTGCCAACGGAACCACAAAAAATTAGTACCGACGCTATAAATTCAGTTGTCTCCAAACTAAAACTTACTGTTCTGAATGATGAAGTGGTACGAACCTACAGCTGTTTGGATTCTAGCTTTTTCTCAAAATAAAACGCAATTTTTTCAGGGGCATATTGGTAGTTTAAACCAGCAGCTGGAGTATAGAAAGTTAAAACTGCTGGACTCTTCCATGACGGGAAACGTGTCAGCTGCACAATAAATGCGACTGTGATAAAGATAGTCGTTTTATCGTGCCTATAACTCCAGCGGCTTTCTCATTGACGATAACGATAATTGTGACTGGTGTTGCAAGGATCAATACAGATGACTCACACGACAGATGGTTGGGTAAGGCCGCGAGAGAGGATGGCCTATCTTATCTACGCACAGCCAGAACTGCAGCAAGCGTGCAACCTTACTGCCAACACCGGCTCTGTTTGCAGTCCTACAAACCTGCCGAATATAAATATTTTATATTAGCTGTTAATAAATGTTAGAGATGATGGTATATATACATATATACACACACATAATTAGTGAAAGGAAAATTTTGCGAAATCAATTTACCTGCAGGCTAGGATCCATTGCACTACACTCTTAAAAAATTGCGAAATTTACAAAGATTTTCTTTGTGGGATCGTTAGTTTATAAAGTTACAAAGGTAAATTTTGTTATACTACAACGGACTTCTTTGTATCTATAAATTGACATATTCTGCACTGTAGATTTTTGTGAAATAAGTGAAATAAAGTAAGATACGTCTTCGTAGTTGTACAAACTTTTGTACATGTTGAAGAATTATTAGTTTATAATGTTAAAAGGACTTTGTTTACAGAAAAAATTAGAAGAAAAGTATAGTCTACGAAAATCATAGTTTCGCCGGAAATTACTAATGTAAAGATCACAACCTCTGAAAAGCAGTTTTCTGGAATAAAATGTTTATATTAATTGCGTGCTTTGAAAGAAATAGCTATTACTGACAGTTTATGCACAGGTACTTGAGCCCCAACTATTCGTTCATTGACTGTTGTTCCACTGAGTAGCAGGTAGTTGACAAAATGGTCGGAGTATGCATAGGATAGTTGAGTGTAACATGCAGGTCATTGAATTCACGCAATTTTTCTGTCCCTATGTATGATTGGGTGATATACGTCTGACACAACGTAGATGTCTGCAGACCAATAACAGGCATCAAATATTTCAATAGCTGGATTCTTATTGGCTCAGTCAAATATAGTAACAGCTACTCATACACAAGTGAAAGCCGGTAAGCTTTATATAAGCTGAAGGTGCGTTGAAACCTAGCAATAGTCAAGTTTTCCCGCGATAAACCAACATCTCTACCAGTGATGAAAGGAACTAATAATAATAATAATAATAATAATAATAATAATAATAATAATAATAATAATAATAATAATAAATCATTATTTTCACTGTGGCGAAGTTCAAAGCGGTTCACCTCAGTTTTCAACGTCTTTAGTTATTTATATATTTGTAGAAGATATTTTTTTTCTCATTTTAGACATAAATTGTGATTAAATTTTCCTCTTAGGAAATTTGTGTATCTCTCATAGTTTTTGCGTAATGACTCGTAAACTGCAAAATTTGCACTTTACGGTTTTATGTAAGCCACTAAAGCCAACTGATGTACCAAACCGAAAAAATTCACAGTGTATAACAATGTTGTTGGTTATGATTTGACATACATAAATACAAAAAATAAACTATGCTGCATTTTGAATTGAAAATTCAAAAATTTCAAAAATTTTTAAAAATTACAAATATATATAATTTTTGTTTTTTGTATATGTCAAATCATCACTTACATCATTGTTATACACTGTGAATTCTTTCGGTTTGGTACGTCAGTTGGTTTAAGAGGCGTACATAAAACCGTAAAGTACAAATTTTGTCGTTTACGACTCATTACGCAAAAATTATGAGAGATACAGAAATTTCCTGAGAGGAAGATTTAATTACAATTCATGTTTAAAATAAGAAAATAAATATCAGGTACAAATATAAAAGGAAAGAAGACGTTGATAACTGAGGTGTCATTGTTACAATTCTTTACACTTAACATCAAACCATAGGAGTACATTACACTTGAAATTGCACCCATAAATCATTATGACGACATTTGTTATGGTAACGTTCACGGATGCTTATATTTCTTCTACCAAGATAATAGAGGGGGAGAGAGAGAGAGAGAAAAAAAATCTGATTAATGGCAGTACGCATATAAGAAAAAATTAAAACCAATAATAACAATAATGTTTTTTCATCGGCACGAGCAAGTAAACTACATCCAACATGAACAGTTATTGAAATATACGACCGCCCGGAGCTAACAATGTCGCGTAGTGTACTCGGTTGAACAATAATAACAGTTGAGTGTAGTTCCTCGCCAAATAACAACGCGAACTATAGATTACTCTAAAATACGACTAACGCGAGAGTAGCTTCATAGAAGATAGATCATCCCTGCTTGTAACTACGCGAACATATTCCTGCATCACCTTGTTTCGACATCATACGTGTACATCGACAGCTCTACTTTAGACAGATGTTTCTTATTTGACTCCAACAAGAAATATTAAGGGTATTGCGAAATCAAACGTCTGTGATTTGCAGCAAAACGTAGAGAAACGTAAGTGTTGAGGAGTATGGAAAGGTACGACGTAGAGCGGACGACTGAACTACTCATCAAAATTCGATGAGATTTTTTTCCCCGAGTAGATATTTTATCAACGGACAATTATGCGCGAAAGGTTTACGGATGTTCAAATTATTTCCAAATCGAAACCCGAGTATTTTTTTTAATTCGGTTATTATAACGGCCTAAATATTAGCATATTAAAAATTATAAAAATTACTGTTTTCCATTTTTGTAGATTTTGTGGTTTCAAGACCTTATTTTCCTAAAAAAAAAATAAAGTTTTTAATGCTTTACTCAAAAGTAAAGCGTGCTAACGCATAGTGCTATATAAATAAACCTCCGCTGATAAAATATCTACTCGGTAAAAAAAAAATCTCATAGAATTTTGATAAAGAGTTCAGATTTTATTGACGATTGATAGAGACACGTGAATAGTTGACTGTTTGCTAGGCTTCAACGTGATGTATATAACACTGAATGTTTTGTATCGACATTGGCTATGGTTTATTTGAAGCATTTTTTCTCTCTACAACAGGCCCAGTTAGAACTGCACAGCTTTGACACACAGCGTGTGTGATTTGTCCCAGAGCTGTTCACACGTGTCACGGTTAGAGACAGGAAAATTTCGCGAATTCAATTACCTGTAGGCTAGAATCCATTGTACTATACATACTCAAGCCCCGAATATTCTTTCACTGTCTGTTGTTCCAGTGAGTAGCAGCTAGTGGACAAATGGACGGGGCTTGAGTATGCGTAGGAGTATTGCTGTCGTCCGCTCCACATCGTACCTTTCCATACCACTTATATACATCCAAACACTGGAGACGGGAAAATTCCGCGGGTTCCCCGACAAGTCGACTAGCTTCAAATAATATATGTGTAGGCAAGTAGACAACAGATGTTCATTGGATGTTCTCGAACACAATGAAACAATGTTATTGGGCTAGCACTCGGTTGCTGCTTTACTATTGGATGTGCGCCGTCCAGGAGGTGTCAAGTTAAGTCAAGAACCAATTGTGCAAGTTAAATGAATGTACGGTAGTTTGAATCCTAGCTTGTTACCAAGTGAAAACGCGAATTTTTCAGGTGTCTACCAATCACTGTCAAAGAAGCAGTGATGCAGATGTGTACACGATGAACTGAAACAATCTGGTGTATAAATATTTTTCACCAACAATTGTAGCCCCTAAGCATCGGTAATCGGTCAATATTCACTTATTCGTGTTTATAATGCCGACATTTTACAAGTTAAAAAGTTAATATGCTCATATTCAGCTTTAAAGTGTATGGTCTCTGAAATGTGGATGAAACAATCACTACGGGTCACAAAACGTAGAAAAGACTTAAGGGCTTGTTCCCGAGTTTTTTTCAGACTGGTGCCAATAACTCAGATACTTTTTAATCAAAAGTTTTGAAAAAATTTGAGTCAATGTGCAATCACACGATGCACAATACTGTGGACGCATTTTTTTTTAAAATAATGTACCATTCGCCAGCAAAAAAAAAAAAAAATAATTTTCTTCGTTTTTGCTTATTTTCACGACGAAAAACGTGGTAATTTGGGTAATGAAATCTAAAAAACCGTTCAGTGTAATTCTACAAAAAAAGTTCAGCTACAAATTATCTATATATATAAAAATGAAAGCTGACTGATTGATTGACTGACTGACTGACTGACATATCAAACTGCAGCCCAAACCACTGGACCTAGAATCGTGAAATTTTTTGTGGGGGTTCCCTTCAGGTCGTAGGCGAGCACTAAGAAGGGATTTTTCGAAATTCGACCTCTAAGGGGGTGAAATGGGGTGAAATGTGTTTCCGAAGAAACGTCGATAGAGCTCGAACCCGA
>PNEQ01072969.1:0-38191 GCA_003012365.1 Medauroidea extradentata | reverse complement strand
GTAATTGTGTGCATAACTAATTGTGTTGTGAGAGTTCTAGTTGATTACTGTTTTGTGTATTTCGTAGCTTTGTGAGCTATTAAATCCAGTACTTAATTTAACTCTTTTATTTGTAATTATAAGACCTCTATCCCAAAGAACTCATGGGAATTGCCCACATATAAAGTTTGTGCTCTCAAACTTGTAACAATATATATATTCCAAGACCTACATGAGTGAAACATGTCCAATGCGTTGGGAGAACAAAAAATACCTTATGAATTTAAGTTTTTTTCCCTGCAGGGTACAATGATACATTAGAGGAAGAAAGGGTCCTAAATAGGTAACATTTTATAAGTGAAAAAAGTACTCAGGTCCTACCAAAAAAATTAAGGCGTTGAAATTTCATGGTGTCAACTAAGAGCGAAGAAAGAGCCAAGTAATAGAAATTAACCGTAAAAATTAAAATTAAATACTATTTTGGGTGAAGCAACATGCAAGATACACAGAAATAATGGCGTATGTCCAGAGGAACATCGAAGTCAATTTTAGAGTTTTTAACATCCATCAGTACCTGAAAAGAAAAACGACATTATGGGGTTAGCGCTCCTAGCGGTGAGACTAACAAACATAGACGGACTAAACCATCAATACATACAACACCAATGCTATATTGCAGACGACACTGGAACCAAGACGATGGGTAGAGCTATGAGTGCTCCCAGTTGTAAGACTCAGTATCAAAGTCTGAATAATCAGCGCCACCTTGAAGGTAACCGGTAACTACAGTCAGCCCTACCTAGAGGGTAACTATCTAACTAATAAAAAGAACATAATGGAGGTTGAAGACTATGAGGGTAGCTAGGATAAGACAACAAACAGTAACCAAGATGGTGGATGAACAAACTATCAAGGTAGGGTATCAAATACTACTGAGTTTACAGATACACATCCGGTGATCCGGTGCCTAGGCTCCTGCAATGGAATCGACTATTCTTTACTATGTACGTAAAGAAACACAATCTTTTACTGTACAGATAGGGAAGTTCCAAATTTTTTTCATTATTATTTAAGGTGTCAACTGACTTAAGAATAGGTTGACCCAGAAGAAAGCGGGGACCTACTTGAATCGGTTGCTAGTGGCAGTATGACTGTGGGTGAAATGGCAGCCTTGTGTTGCTGACAGCCTCCCGACTCCCATAAAGCATTTGTCTGTCGAAAGTGCGTAACTGTAGCCACACTTGGTTTGGTTGGAATGGAACATGTTTGCCCATGTGGCTGTGGAAGAGATGATGGGTATCCCCAAGTTGGAGGATGCTGGTCCAGTTACTGTAATACATTGAGATGCTGTTGAAGTTGCTTGGACTGCTGAATTACAGGCTTCGAGATATTTTTGGGAACTGATCGAGCCCGATAAATATTGTGAAGAACATTAAAGACGTCAGCCTGTATCATTATCAAGTTTCTGTAGACTTGGTTCAATGCCTTTAAAGAAGCTAAGATTCATATCCTCTGGGGCCTGAAGTTTGCAAGAATTATACATTTATATATCTGTCATCGCAGGATTTTGTTTTCATCGTTTTATGTGTCTGAGTGCTTTTTTTTTTTTGCAAAAATTTTAACTGATTGCTGTAAATGTATTTGTGGACATTTTTTACTTCAGATCCAGTCACTTTTACTACAATAAGTTTCATTAAATACTTCACTGGCCGATCACAGATGTTTATGCACTATGCGATGATAGCTTTGTCTGAGAAACAAGAGATACAACATCCTACTTAATGTAAGCCATGCTTCAAGTTGTTTAAACGTGTATTCGTAGTGCTTCCAGTTTTCGGTTCACTACTTTTATTTACATCTATGACATAATATTTATTTTAGTCAAGACGTACGTTGTAATGCATTCTTTCAAATTATTAATAACATAACTAATTTATAAGCTAATAATGGGAACATGTTGATAAAGAATGTTTATCAGCTTTCAAGGATTACTACTGATTCAACCGAAAAAAACGAATAAGACTTCAATAATTTATAAGAATTAATGTAACTTTCTATGCCTTAACATAATGAACTTAAAAAAAAGTATTAGAAAAAATTTATTAGTGTCGAAAAACAATAAATCTAATTCGTCATATAACTATCCCTCTTATTTTCACAAAATGATATATTTGTGCCTCCTCGGATCAGCAGCTCACACTTACCACACTGGGTGCGACTGTTGACACCTCTAACAAGATTACTCTCTGTGGGACCAAAGGGGACAAATAACATAGGAATGGATTGGTTAACAATATTTAATCCTCAATGCTCGTCATACAGTCTGGCCACCAATACGAATTGGTGGAAGTCTACTATGAATTTACAATTATTACTCACTACGATAAACTACTAAATGTATGGAGCTCCTGCACGATATACAATACCTTTCAAGTGAACGACCAGAACCTCGCCAGTCCTGTCTGTGAAGCTATGGTGTATTCCGGTCACAGATTTGGGCCGGAACTGTCATGGATTGGTAATTTATTTAGTAAATTTAATTGTTAATGTATAGTATTTATTAAATAATTTAGATAGTTATTGCATTACAATTAAATTGTTATATACTGTTGAAATATGACAAACTTAACAAAATAATAACCAATATTCACTTAAATATTGTTAGTGTTTCCGGAGTTTTACCAGGTTATTCATTAAAAAATAATGGTACGCCAACGACAAAGAGTTCTTATACCAAAACTAAAGTGAACTTTCCATATTGTACCCCATATCTTTAATTCCCTAAATCCAATATTTTATTTTTTGTATTTTTTTTCTGCAAAAACATAAATAATTTTAACGAACTAAAAATGGTAAATAAAAAAAGAAACAATATAATAATAAATCAGAACCTCACCAAAAGAAAGCAGAGACCACCTGCTCCAGGCGACATGTCAGAATAGCTGCATCAAATACTTAGCAAGTAATCACACACATCCACACAAAAAGTGGCACGTAAATAAATAGTGTTGTTTAGAATTTTCGATGCATATAGTTATAACCTGCCTTATATTGTTGCAGCAATGTTCAGGAAAAAATCTTTGATAAATGATTGCAGTTTTGTGATTTCTTTAATAGTTGGAATAAACATTATTTTAGTATTTTACAGTGACATTGTGAAGATGTAGGGAAGAACGGTGCTATTCCGTTGATGGTGTTATTCCGCTTCTTTTAGAAAATCTGGCCTGTCAACCATTTTAATGGGAAGTAAAAGTTGTTTTTGGGCCAGATTTATCATGAAATGTGATCTTGGCTGTTATTTCACCTAGTAAATGGACCACAATGATGGTATTTGAGAATCCTAGTTGAAGGGTGAAATTATTGTTATGTACCGCTGTATATAATGTTACTGCGATAACGACATAGCATTATTTCTTAAAGCTGCTATTAAATTATGTCAAGTGTTACATCGTCAAAATATTTATGTATTTCCAAGGTAACTTTCTTAACACCAAAATTTTATTTCTCTTCAATGTTTTAAATTTTATGTTTTGTTTTTGTATTAAGTAAACTGTATGGGGCTATTACGAGCACTGTAAATGGAGCTACTACGCTCGCCTAAATCCAATGTCTGTAGACCATCAGAGTTTTATTTTGTGCCAAGGTACATTCGTATAAATTATTAAATTCACATTTATACATATTTTAAAGTGTTTACTTTTAGCTTTAAACTAATATGTATTTTTGGGACTATTACATTCACTGTAAATAGGGCTATTGCTTTAGTCCAAATCGAATGTCTATGCACCGTAAAAGTTTTATTTAGTAAGAAGGTACATTTCTTTTAATTATTACAGCAGCATATTGGGGCATAGGAAAAAAATTGTATGAGTAAAATTTACGTAGGTTTCGCGGGAGTAAATACGAGCGGAATAACCCCATATAATTGGCTTTTCTTAAAATGTATAAATTTTTATGTAATTGTTTTTGGTCGAATCATTAAGCCGTGTTTCACTTCGTGTAACTACGGCTTTGAATCGCGTTTATTAAATGCTTTTTCCATTTAGTATAGTATAGTTTTATTTCTAAAAAATCGTATATTTTAAGGTTAGTAAATTGAAAGTAAGCGAAATATACCCGCTGCCCTATATAGGCCTAATAATGTACCGAAACAGCACATTAAGTCTGGGGCCATGCAGTCATGTGAGTTGATTCCTCATCATACATCTGCAGTAAAATAAAGCAGAAAATATTGTTAATGATTCAAAAATATAACGAGTACCTGAGGCAACTTGCGAAAAACTGAACATATATTTAGGCCTAAGTTTGCAATTATTTTAATCAGGTGAAAACGCCAGTGATATGAATTCGAAAGTGACGTTTTGTATTGTTCAGTGATACAGCAGCAACAAGTTTATACAATTGCTTACCTAGAGCAATTACTCCCTACTCATTTTTTAAAGATAAATAATACAAGAACGAAAACGCGTTAACATGAACCGTAATAATGTGTTTGGAGAATATGTGCCAAATCTCACAGACGAGCTTCCAGCTTCTTTAGATGCTATTATAAGAAAAAAATGATTGTGATGCGTCAAACTGCAGTTAGGAAAAATTATATAATGTTCTCGGTTTGCGGAATTTGTCGTGAATATATAATGTAAAATTTGAATTGCGTGTTCGCCAGAGAACTGCAAAGACTGTGATGACATCTGTTGAAGTAGGGCGTTCATAGATATACGTATATGTACATGTATACAAGATGTTATGTAATTGCAGCATATAGCATAGAACATCTCGAGTCATAGATAATGTTAAGTGACTGTGGAGAGCACAGGGACGTTATATTCAGAAGATGAGTTAACTCCAAAAAAATTTTTATAATGGTCATTGGTTTTCAAAGAGAATTCTTCTTTTCATCTTTCTTAGCAGGCTTATATCTACATACTTAGTGTAAACGGAATAATTTGACCTTACTCTAGTTATTGACATTTCAGTACTTTATTACTTTTTATGGGCACTAATTAATATTTTTTCGAGTTTTTAAATCAGTGTTTCATTTTAAAAATGTTTCCAACCAAAAACGTATGGGAAATGAAGGTCGGTTTTGGCGATTATGAAATGGGAATAGTGTACGCTTTCTAATTCTGTCATAAAATTTAGTCGTACGATATAGCTACAGTTCTTGTGGTTTGTATTTTTTTAGCGTGTTTCCGGGATAAATACCGGGAAAACAGCAAGAAATTTTGCGTGAATATGAGGGGAATTCAAATTAGTTGAAACAGGGTTTCTCATGCCACATTTATATAGAAGAAACTTTAACTACAATTTGCGGTATTTTTCCTTACTTCACCGAGCAAGGTAGCGCAACGGTCACGCGTTGAAATCGCATTTGGGAGGACCCGTGTTCGATTCCCGGCTCCGGCTATCCTGGTTTTGGTTTCCATGGATTCCCAAAATTGTTCCAGGTTAATGCTGGGATGGTTCCTGACATTATCCCTATTTGATTTTCTCGCGAAAATAAACAGAAAAGAATCTAATATGATGTGTCTGCCTATTCAAATTAACTACCATTTCAAAAATAAATCCTTCTGACGATCGTTTTCAAGGAAACTGTAAGAGTTCTTATGTAGGCAACAGTGATTTCAACTAAACTTTAACTGCAACACAATGAATTACTTCTGCATTAATGTACTTAAGGGGCAAAACAAATACCTTCTGAATAATGTTTTACTACGAATTAAGTTATTGCGTGTATAATCCTGTAATGTTCTAGTTTATGATGTTCAGTTGGAAATATAAACTGTAATGCCAAAAACTAGACAGATTTTCCACAAACCTCTACTGGAGATTAGGCTCACAACTAAGACGATGTTAAAAACTATTTATGTTGTGCTACTTCATTTATTAATTTTTTCTGTTTTCATCATATACTCTAATCTACCCTCGATATTTTCTTGGAGCCTCTCATGGTACCTCCTCGTATTGCAGTGCCCGGTAAACCCTTGTCTAGTCACGGCTCTTATTGTTTAACCAGTAAGTCAACATTAGCGTTTTTCACCGTCTGTTTCAAAGTTTATTATATTATGACCTTTAATACTACATTATGTTGGTTAATCTGAATTACATAGACTAAGATTTATCGCTAGTTGGTGCAAGTTCTGCCATGCTAGCATCTGTACCGTGTCGTATGGTAGCTGTCGCTGAATTTACGACGTGGCGTGGTGAATTTCATACCAAATTTTGCGATGTTACGTTTTAAATTTTCAGTTGCGGGTTTCATGTCAGATTCCGTAACTAACAATTTACATTGCTGGAACACAGCGTGAATTGCTCCACGTGACAACTGCTTGAAACAGAGTATTGAAGCTAAAAATGAAGTCACCAATGCAACGATGTCTGTTCATTAGATTTTTAAACAGTCGAACGCCTTTAGCATAAAACAGGGTCCAGTTATAACTACTGATGCCAGTTCAAAATATATTGTATGAAGGTCAAGTAGAGATTTAAGATATCACCCATAAAGACTCGTTTACACGAGGCCAGTAGCTACAGACAGTGTCTGGATCCAGAAGAGAGGCTAGTGAACTGTTTCAGGTAGTAATTTCAGTGTACGTCCACACGTTTCCAGTTATAGTATTGAAACAATGTTGTGCAATTTCGTGTGGAAACTGCTTTTAGCTCCGGCATACGTTGATTTTGCGAATCAGCCTATTGACTAATAACATAAATAGAAGAAATAAAAAAGGGAAATAAAAATAAAAGCCGCAGATGATGTTTATATTATAGCTGACTAACGACAAAGAAGAACAGTCGTTAAAATACCATCAAGTTAAATTTTCATGAAAAATTTATTAATTATTAACTGCAGACTTTCCCGTGCATAGCGCATTGAAGAAAACGCTCAAGATTTGGAATATTTAAGGGACCCTAACATCGCTTAGCCCTCAACTTTGTAAAAGCCAGATGCGCCGCACAATTTTATATTTTTCACTTTGCGTATTTCACAAACATTTTCGCGACTCATACAGTTGTAAAAATTAAATAGTGTCTTTGCCACTTCACGGTGCCATGTTTCTTGCCGGATACGACACCAGTGTTCCAGTGCGTGTTTACACGAAGCCACTCGCTGCGATTCCGGGGAACATTCCAGTACCTCATCTTCGTGCCGGTAGCTACAGGCACCAATTACTAGGAGTGGGCGTCTACACGTTTCCATTTCCTTTCCATTTAAATGGATCCAGCTACTGTTTCCAGCTACTGGCTTCGTGTAAACGTGCCGTATAGGAAAACCTATTTTTGAAATTAAAAATTACTCTAGTCAGTTTTTCTCTTAAGGAATACTTTCGTTGTAAGATTCATTAGAACTCGTATAAATACTTGTAATATGCGCTTTGTTTCCACATTATCATATTGGCAGGTTGGTAATACGCCCACTGTCCTACGATAAAATCGGATCATTAAAAATATATTACGCAACGTTTAACTGTGTATTATCTTTACAAAAATCGCGTTACTTGTTTATAGATCCATAACCACCCTGCTGGAGTACATACTCGTTTAAAGTCCAATATCTATCACGCAGTGACCTGGGTTATTTACCCCACCCGACGAGCAGGACTTAAGGTCAATGCGATAAAAGCACTACGATAATAACGCAAACGCCGATATTCTAGGTATGTATGGTAACATTTTACTAACTTCTGAAGTTGTCAAAGTCACTCCGATATCCCTTCCTTCAGCAGTTCTTTACGTTAACCACCCGAACACAGCACACTAACATATAGCAGAACTAATTTTAAAGTGTTTAAAAATGTCCTATAAACTTTGCTGTAATTTTTACGTTTTATGTAAAAGAGAATACATTTACGATTCTATTTAGTACATTTTACTATAAATTTTGAAGTAAATTAACTTTTATTCACTATAGTATATTATTATATCTTCTTCTTACTTCATACGTGTTTATTACAAACGTGAGGTTCCTCGATCTTTCTCTGTTAATATACGTTTATACACATAATTACTTTAACCAGTTGTGAAACGACTAAATTTAGTGACGACGAATCCTTTTTAAAGTCATTTACGATGTTACAACATAACTGAGGCACATGATTTTGGACGCCTTTGCCAAGACTGTGTTTAGGCGCTGTCCTCATCAACGTAGCGTGTCTTTAGGCTAAATATCCCCCATGTATAGTGTGAATCTCTGCCGAGTGATGACAGCACTTTCGGGACCAAAAAGTTCTACATAATTAACTTTATAACCCTTGGACGGATTTTAAGTCGGCAAACGGCATTGTACATCGTAATACCATACTAATGTAGGTAATTAGGTTTCATGTAGTTCAAATTATCTGATACTATAATTTTTAAAGATATAATTTCAAAAACCCTATTTATTTTTAAAAGTCGCCTTAAAGGAACATGGCCATTAGTTAGACGAATCCAACCCGGTTTACAGAATTTGAATAAGTCAAATAGTTTTGACGGAAACAGACAAATAAGATATTCACTATACTGGGTCAAGCGCGACCAAGGCCGGCCGCGGATGAGCCCGCCAGAGCTCTCATCTATCAGCCGTTCCGCACCGGCTTCTTTATCATCAGTGCCTGCTAGTGTGGTCAGTTTTGTGTTAGGATGCCTGGTGATTTTAGACGATATCCAAGTGTTCAAGGCTATTATAATATTCATCCGAATTACATCTGATGACTAAGCAACTGTAGCGCAGTCGGTTCGCACGCCGGTTTTTCGGCGTGAAATGTTGTGGTTTTGAGTTCTGGGTAGGCATCTGAGTTATTAAGTTAGTTAGTTTATAAACAAAATATACGTGTAACCATGTCTAATTACTTGGGCTATGGAGTGGACGTAAAATACCAATGAACTAAAAAGACAGGGTAATTTACCATTGCTCTGGAACAACGAAATAAAATGACAAAGCAAGACTAGTTTCTTGGCACCTCAATTGTATTACAGACATGAAACTTTACGGAAAATTTTGTTGTGGTAATAATGACAGACGAGTACAGATTTGCACGCCAGTATGTCTGTGTTCGGGTGGTAAGAAGTTCTGTAGCCACTTCACTATGTTTGCAGCCTGTATGCCTGTTCGGTGTCTGATACGTTCTTTTACACTGTCATGCGCGTATTTCTTACGTAACTCATATTGTACAAATGATTCACTCGTGTTTGAACTCACCGCAATATATATTGGCATGTTAGAACTGTCACATGCGTGCTTGCGGCAGCTGTTGGTTCACTATGCACGGGAATATAAATCACATTAAGTGTTTCAACATTTTCTGAAAATATCCATATACAATTGTACGCTTACGAGTTTCTGAAGTGATGAATCGTAAAAATCAATATGTGTATATTTTTCGATCGCACGACGCGAAATGCGGATTACGTAAATGGATATTTTGTTTGCCAATGAAGAGAAGTAAAAAAAACGTCAAAATTAGTGCAAAATAACAATAAAACTTTACTAATAGGACGATAGTGCGATTTATCACTAATTTACATGAAAAGTAAAATGTATAGGATTGGAAAGAGAAGTTAAGAATAACACTGGTCAAGTTGCACACGCATATGTCTGCTAGCTTCTGTATGTGATAATTCATGCGACGACTGGGTTTGTGAGAAAGGCGGAGAAGGGGGTATACAAGCCTTCACTATATTTTCCAGGCGGCAGCAACTGAAATAGGATAACACACATCCTCTACCCCCCCTCCCAAACACCTCTGGCAGCTATCCACCAAGTAGCAACTTCAGATTGAGCTAGCAACCGCATGTATGTTCAACACGCCTATGAGAATGCTGCTGTAATTCTATATATTGTTTAGGTTTTATTTACTATATGTACAGCTATTAGTGCCACCCACCTGTAAATGCATAGGCGGCAGCACGACAAGAGGCAGTATCCACATAAAGGATATGGTTGTCCTTGTCATTCGTATCGTCGTTTCTAGTTAGCTGAACAAGTAATTGAATGCTCCTCCTTTATACATAACAGAGATATGTGATATGTACGTTTACAGTTAGTAATCAAATTAATGATATATTAGGTATATTATGCGCCGGGATGGAAAATACACGCAGATTCTCTGCGAAAGGAAATAATGTACTACGGCTGTCCTACAAAAGAAGAAAACCTGATGTGAGGAAGACGCTTACGGAGAAGTAAGTAATATACTAACGTTTCTTGTACTCAGGTTGTGCAGTCTTATGAGTATATATATATATATATATATATATATATATATATATATATATATATATATATATATATGCTGTTCACGATAAAGTGATCACTAGATGATGCCCTCGTTACATATTTATCTCAACAAATTCATACTTATTCTTCGACAGCTTGCATGTAACATGTACATTTTTTAATTCACAAAATATGTGTTTGAGGAAAAGGATGACTACCATTAGTGGCATATATTTAGATCTGATGCTAAGTTGAATTTACCGATAAAATAAATTTAAATAGCTGTATTTAGTTTTATATGCATTTGACATTTCTTTTTTTACCGTTCCAAGTGCTGATAATACAGTGTTAGAACCCAGGCTTCTGGGGATATCGTCACAAACCGCGCTGACCCAGGCACCTCTTCAAGTAGCCAACCAGTGGAGTGTAAAGCCGTGACAGGAAAATTAGAAAGAAAATAAAGGTTGACTTTGACGGCAAAAAGGAAAAAAACAGTACCTTGCGGTCTAGTAAAATTGAAGATACAGGATAAAGAAATGTATGAGATTGATGCTTACTAATTTGTCAGTATAACAATAATAATTTTGTTTTAATGCGTATTATTTTTGTGATATTGCCAGCCTCAGTAGCGAAGTCAGTAAGGCGCCGGTCTACTGTGCGAAAGGGCGCCGGTTCGAATTTGGACGGGGCACGGATAATGTGTTGTCCTTCACCTCATTTCACCCTTATCGGATCTGAAGACCTAGGGCTGTAAAAACCTCTTACCTCGCCTTTTAGATATATAGGTACCTAGTGTAACAATTTTGTATTTATTTATTTAAGTGGCTAATTTCAGGAAACAAGTCTTGGTTTTATCAATACCACAAAGAGAAAATGGCTGGCAGAAACCCTCACCAATCGAGTCAATCACTGTAACTGCCCAGTGCGATTCAGATTCCCGAATGCTTCCTTGCGAACATACATAATTTGGCACTAAGATGTATGCAATACAATGTTGAGGTTAATATATTTGTAAATAAATGGGAAAATATATTTCGCGATCAATGTTATAAGTGGGCCGCGGTGTCTGAGCGGTTAGATCGCTCGCCTTCCACCAAGGCGACCCGGGCTCAATCCCCGGCCACAGAATATTTAGGAATACGGAAGTGAAATAGCCGGTAGGCTAGCGAACTCAGTTACACACGCCAGAAAAATGGCTTCCCTGGCCAGCAACATGGCGGAAACACCTACTGCCAATCAACGTGAGGCAGCTGCTCTGATTATCGACAGCCAGGCCAACAGGAAACCTGCCGTAACATGCCCTTAATTTGAATTTTCCGTTTGTTTTACGTGCAAGTATTTTTCACACTGTTAGAGAGATGCAAATTGGTTTTCACAAATATTTGTACATATTGGCCTACATGTTTTTAGATATATAGATAGCACGATGGAATATTACCTCAATTCCATAAATGATGTGTTTTAATGAGGTTCGAAGTAAATTAAGAAATATCATATCAAAACAGACAGCAACTGGAGTAGACATATCCTACTGGAGAAACAAGTTATAGTCACAATAAGATAAGACAAATGGAAACGATTTTATTTAGTTTTTGCGGACTTAAATGGCTTGCGTAAAATTAATTTATCATGGAGATTTTCCTGATCGGTTAGTTAATAGTATGCTTTAAACTTGAAAGACAGTACTGTTTACTGTGCTTAAAAAATTTAATAACAATTTGAAGTTCGATTTAATAATATGTTTATATCAAAGCGAAGAGAAATGTGTACATGAACATTGTGTAAGCTTGTTTTACATACAAGTGCAACTCGAAAAAGTTTCTACATATCTGTTTGATTATATGCGTATTTTTTAGTGTTATTAAACGTATCTGCCTAAATCATTATTTAAATTTTAAGAAACATATTAGTAACAAAGAGCACGTAACTTATCCATTGTTTTATTTCTGTAAAATGTATTGCACGAATTAAAGTGATTTTAAAAAGTAATAGTATGTAGTCCACAAAATTTTCAGTAATCTGCATACAAAGAGCAATTCCTCTGTCTTTTAAAGTAGCCATTAGTTCTTTAAAAACAGTATTGAAACGACACAATTATTAACCTCTCAAACGAAATAATTGTTTAAACAATGTCAAATATAGGTAAAAAAAAAAACCTACTCTAGCGCCAGATATGCCACTCCATATCGCAAACCAAACGCGTATTTGTGGTGGATGTACTACGATATTGCGAAAACGCGATATGGTTCAGTAAAGCACAGCTTCTCGGACACGTCACGTATTATACAATCTGGGAGCCTTAATGTATTATATTAAATTAATCTCGCTCCATTCGGCTTGCACTGAATTCAGTAACTCAGGTTTTGTGGATTTTATTTTACATAGGTGCAGATTATTTTTGTATTTTAGAGGTATGTGTGCAATATTTGACATTAAATCGACGAAGACGAACGTTCTTTTGGTCTTCACATAGCAGCTTTAATAATATCCAGTGATATTTTAAATAACTTATCTATGAAAACACACATAAGACAGTAACATTACAAACCCTACCCTAATGTGTTACAATGTGGGAAGAACAAATAGAATAGATGACAAATATGTGACTGTACCATAAGTTTTACATTCGTCGTGTCACCAAAAACTGAAGCATTTCCTCTGTTAATTCTGCACACTACATGCTTTGTTGTGATGCTAGCACGCCTGTGTTACGTTCCGACAAAGAAATAGCGCGACCTCACAAAGATTTTAGATCGTCGGCCACAAAGTGCCGTAAGGGAAAAGCGGCTCTTGGGCAATGGAAGAGGGATGAAGTCCTTGGGAAGGGAGAAGGCTGAGGTGGGATGGATGCGCCTATTGAGTTGTGAAGGCAGACTAAGCTATTGGGACTGACACTAAGCTGTCGGCTAATCACAAAATACATATCGCTTCGCTGCACCTGTACAACATTTCTGCTGGAAAATGTGATCGCACAGTGGCGAGCCGCGCTACGAAAGCACGTAGACTCTCTTTTACTCCTTGAACTTTTTCTATGCTGCAGGGAATAGTTCGAACAGCGTGTAGCTTCGTACCGCCACTAAAAGTGGGGAGGAAAAATACAACGCTAACAAAAGAAATAATATATTATTAGTGTTACTTGTACTAAACTTTATGGTCGCGGTGGTAACTATTTAATACACACGTAAATCTGACTGGTTAATCATTTGCCGATTTTAAAACGTAATGTGTCTTGTAAATTCATTACCCTCACACTTTACTTTCCCGCACTCAAAATATTTGTGATTTTATAAAAGCATTACCTTGAGAATAAAATTGCGAAAATAAATTATTTTTTACACTACAATATTGTATTTGTGTAAAATATAATTTGACAAGGGTACAAGGTAAGCCTTGTATTTGTACTTGAATTGGTGAAACGGGGACAAAACTTTTTTATTACATCGGGACGAGATCATAAACATTAACTTATACATTACTAAACAAAACGTTTACAGTTATTTTCACTTTTATTCAGTCCCAAACAAAAGTATGAGTTTGGTTTGACAATAGACCTTTATTAATATTATTACAAATACGATCCTCGAAACTGGACATAAAGATTACGTAACATGAAAAATCGTTCAACTTTGGAAAGGTTTGATGAATTATAGATAAATTTTATGTAAATTTTACTAAAACTGTTTACAGTTTGCATTCTTGTTCTGAGTAGCTCAATAGCCTAATCCAGCTGACTCATGACGAAAAAAAAGCCAATAAATTGCCTGTAAAATTGTTATAAATAAAACACGATATAAATTCATATTTTCACCAGGCTTTTAAGGACTGAAAAACAGTTTTCAAATTTTCTATTACCTGACCTTTCAAAGCAATGTTACATATTTAAACGATAACTTGTGTTTACGCGTTGCCAAACACGTGTATAGATATGTGCCCAATAAGATCTGCCATCGAAGCAGAGTTATTTAACTTTATGAAAAACTAAATCCATTTTTATGAAGTAAAGTACAGTGTTTTTACAAGGTTTATTGTTATACTTCTCCTATATTATTATAAAACTTATTATTTATTTATAGAAACAAATAGTTTAAAAATATTAATATAAATACGATACATAGCCAAAATAATATATACTTGGTATATGACGTAAATATTATTTTAATCGAAAAAAAAAACACTAAGCATTACTAGTTTTAGCTCACCGAACATGATTTTGTACCTTGGAATGTAAATTTTTAAATTTTTTTAGTAATTTAATATTTCAGGATTGTAAACATCTGCGTTATTGACAACTTACTATCCACATCATGTAGTTACAATACTTAATACTTTTACTCGCACAAATGAATATATACGAATTTAATTGAAAATGAAATCGTTATTGTGTTGATAGCCTAAAATTTTATGATCAGTTATTGGATGCGTTTTTCAGAGAAAGTTAACTGAACTGAGTGATTGCCACATTTGAAGCATTCATTAACGGGAGTTTGAACTCTTCATCTCAAGCGGTGCATTCAGCACAGAACTGTTAGTTTGGATCTAGGTATTTTATTAATATTTTAATGTACTTTGCGGAGAAAGTAGAATAGATTTACCAGATTAAATCTAAGGAATTTTGAAATTCTTGTCAATTTAGTCCTCCAAGCAAATCGTAAATCATACTTCCTTCAAAATAAATAACAACTCTGAAAGGATCGTTGATAACCATATCAGAAGCGAAATTCAACAAGCATACTTCGTTAACCTCTTTTATGAACTTTGCAAGTAATGTTATTAATGTAATTAATGTAAATATATGCTGTTGGAAATCCTGTGTTAAGGTTAACATGAATCGTCTGTAATTTGACCGCGCTGACTTAACAATTAATAATTTATTTTATTTTTTGAAGATGTATCGTATTTGGTTTGAAATTTTACAATAAAAAAATAATACCGATTTAAATGTATGCAAAAAAATCTTGTAATGTAAATATCATGTATATATTTTTTAATACATGCAATATAAAATTAAAAACGCTTAAAAATAGAGTTAATATTTTAAGGTGGCCACCTTTAGTCAGTGTACAGAGCTTTGGCTGTTACAAGATAATTGGAAAACTGCTCAGCGTGTACGTTATGTCTGCTTATAAACAGCATTCAAAGAACTATACACAAGTGTATACCCATTTCAGGACCTACATTTACCTCTAATGATGGTTTTTACGCTGCGGAACATGGCAAAAATGGAATGGTTATTTTTGTAGTCATGTTAAATATGAAAATCTGGCCACAGACTCTTTAAATGTTACAATACATCTTTAGCTTGAATATTTTGCCATAAATCGATTGTCTCATAGAGGCGATTTGCCGGCGAGAAAACTGCAACTACATGCCATTTCAGTGACTTTGCTTGCATCTAGAGGTTAGATAGAGGCGCGATGCGCGTACAATGTCGTCCTTACCGCTTCTGCTTTTAGGCTTTGAATGCGCGATATAAAATTCACTCAGACGGCCACCTTAAGTTAGTCTTGTTACAAACCTAGAACAAGGATCATGTCGTAAGAAAAACTCTTATTTCACAGTGACAAGAGTGTATTTACGCCGAAAATTTAGATTACTTGATTTTGTTCTCTAAAGTTGACTTATATTACCGCATAAATGACTCCCGCAGACACTGAGTTTATCGCAAACGTGGCTTTTAGTTACAACAGTCGTAATGTGTAAATTTTGATACTTGACAGTTACAAAAGTGTAGAAAAGAAACCAGTAAGTTCTTTCAAGTTCTTTCCCAATCTACCAACACTCACGTGGACCTCCCTACCCACGACCCCCCCCCCCCATCCTCACACACACACCTCCCAAAATCACACAGATGTAGTTCTAACCACACTTGTATAGATCGAAACTCATGCTAGAGGTGTCCAAGTTGTTCAAAACACTAAAGGTGGTTTTACAGTGTCGCGACAGTCCGACAACACATCCCGACACCGACGAAAATTTCTCAACAACCAATCATGGTTGGCGTGAACTTACCACTGATTGGTTGTTGACAAGTTTTCGTCGGTTAGGGGATGTGTTGTCAGACTCTCATGGCATTGTAAACCCACCTTAATACATACTTGGTCCAAGTATGCGCCGTTTAAATTAACATTTTTTTTCGAGTTCCTGGAAATACTATAGGCTTACATTTTACAAAATAAATCATGGCAATAACAATAATAATTGTCCCAATGTAGGGGTAAATGGTACGTAACTACAGTAGTGTACCCAGTTTGCAAAACACCATTACTCCAACGTAAAACTTATATTGTTTTGTAAGTTATTATTTTGTCACATACTAGTCGCAACTTAAGTTAGCATAATTTAAATATATATATATATATATAAATTACTTTAACAAAGAATGTTGCGTTCATCACTGAAAGAACCACTTAAATGTATGCTTTATAACAGTTACTAATTACAATCTTTAACTGAGTGTGAAAAACCGGACACGTTTACAAAATTATAACCATGAGTTCAACGTATCTCTACGTAATGTTGGTGGGTTACACACGAATTTGCTGTCATGTTAAAAAAACATGTCTTATTTAAAATCCAGGCGAAAATTTGTTCACATTCAAAACCAGACATGTCCACTCGTCCGTCATTTTGCATTCAAAAGAATGGCACAGCAGCTGCTATCTATTTGAAGACTTGGAGTTACCAATTGCCACCTCTGACAAGTAAACCAGATTTGTCTATAATATTAATTCAGAACTAAATATGACAATTTTTTGCCTCAATAACGAACAAGATATGTCATATTTCATATTCACGATCATAATTTAACAGTTAAAATGACGTACAGTTATAAACCGGCCATATTTCATTTCCGTATATCTAGTTTTGAAAGTTTTCTTCTCAACTAGAAGAAAATTTGTTTACCAATATCGAAAACAATCATCAGCATATAATTAATTTTGTACATTTCTTCATTTGTAAAACTTCTACATAAATATTTATTGTTGGATAAATATGACATTTTAAGTAGTACGTATTTGGATTTCGTAGGCTATATTTAAACACTCAGTCCTTTTTTAATACGTCACAAATGCTGCCTCATTGTTGAAGTCTGTTTATTTTAACCTAAAATGTTTTTATATAATAGTAAACTTACTAAAATTTTTACATGCTATCCCAGCTTTTAAGTAGACATTACACATTCTTTGGTTATATGTATTTACCGATATGCGAAATGATTTCGCTTAACAATCTTGAAAGTTTAAAAATTAATAAAACGAGCTCAAATACATTATGTTAGTTATGTAACTCAACAAAGTTACGCGTAGCAAGGACGAATGTTTTTTTTTTTGTGTAATTGGTGATTAGTGTGCTAAAATACAGTATTGCAAGTGAATGTCATTCACACCAAATTAAGATGTTCGTATAGTAAATCACTGTTGAATCGCAGGTCAGAAAGTCCGACGTCATCGGTTGTCTTATGTTGTACTGGATACGTGCTGGGCTCTTAACTAGAAGGTCATTCATAAGCATGTGCGGCAATTATACTCGGGAAGATGTGAGGGGGGAGGGGGCAAAGTATAGTATGTCCAGTGTGGCCTCTTTAAATCAGGCGTTCCTTTGGATTTTAAAGGTAGTACGACATAAATAAATTAAAGGCTTCTGACATAATTCGGCTTCTATAGGATCACTTCTAAAACAATTTAATACCTGTAATATTTACAATTCAGGTTCTAAAATGTATAGAGTATGTTGTTGTATGTCTGTCATTTCGGAAGATAGAAGTATTGTTTTTAATCTCAGAGTATTTTTTATTCAAGTACAAATTATTGTAAGCTGATATAACTATCATGGATGAGAGTGTAGTTGTGAAGTGTGTCCTTTGTGACAAGAACTTACCTGATTAATGAGTGACTTTACGGAGAAACGGAAATAAGGTGATAACAGAGCAAGTGAAACAAGAAGAAGTGATGTAATAACATAAGAAGGCCAGTCTGTTCGGTCAAATTGCAGAAGAACATAGAGCAATCCAAAAAATACCGAAACATTTATATGGACAAAACGAACTGCTAGTACTAGTAGTCAACCTGTGATTCGATCACAATTTGTAACTTTTCAGTTTTGTGGATAGGAAGCCAAGTTTGGTGGTAGAAAGATAGGTTGTGACGTTTTCCAAGTTCACCGGTAATAACACATGCACTGCGTGATACTTTAAAGAATGTATGCTAAGGATGACGAATGGAGTATGCAAGCATTGGCAACACTTGTATTTGCTGACGATCTTCCAGCCGTAGAAGAAATTTACCTCAACCAATGTAACGCCAACTTTAGAAATGGAAGAGCAATTCCAACACGGTATATGAAACAAAATTTTGCAACAAATGAAAAGGCGCAATTGAAAGGCCGAACAACAGGAGTAGAAGAGAACAAGTAGCATTCTTGCTGCCATGCAATATTTGAAAGATAATGATGAAAACCAAATACCTATATGTAACTTAATGAAGAGAATGTAAGCAAATTTTAAGTCTTCTGGTTCAGATTAAAATTTATGTTCTGAAGAAAACATGAAACAGAAAGTTACAGAATTATTAGCTGGTAATATAATATTTACAACGATGAAAGTATGAAGAAGCATTGTAATATTTCGAGAAAATGCTACCTCTACTCCTTATCACTATCACAACACTCAAAATGATACAGATATTTAAGTGCAAAGGTGGTTGATAAAACATGATTCAGCCTGTTCAAACCCAATCACTTCAACCAACTTCGGCTGCTGTTAAATTCAATATCTTAGGAGTCTACCACCAAATGAAGGGTTGAAAATGTAATATAACACTCCTTCCTGAAGATTGGTGTTGCTAATCACAGGATAGTCAACTCCTGCCAGTACTCACTGAACTTCAACCTGCACCGCAAGTTCTGTTTAATACCATAAGATGTAAATGCAATACAGAAATAAATACGTCAAAATATTCACGCAGAAAACGTGGTTTGCAATGATCATCAGCGTGCAGTGAATGGCATGGTATAAACAGCAGTAACTCCAATACAGAAGATTCGTACGAGAATAGTGTTTCTGATGGAGAGTGATATATTTTGGAAATTTCTGTAATATCACATTGTGTTAGTACTCATTACGAAGATTCTATTGTATTTTTAATGATTTGTGACGGTTTAAGAAAGTTTTATTAAAAAAATCTTATACTAAATAAATTAACTAGTTTTGCTATTAACATTCTGCTATAAATGAAGCATTGTTGAAACAAAATTAAGTACTATATTTATAAGATTCGTAGTCCAAAATCATAATATTTTATGTTTATTTAATGCTAATTCGCAAAAAATTTGCATTTTATATATACTATTAATAATTCCAAGAGGGTGGTCGATATGACGGCTTTCCCAAGCTTAGATTTTTATGACTATTGATATGTTGTTAGGGATTTTATTACAAATAAGAAACATCATACGTTTGATTTTTACAGGTAATTTGACTGGACTACATGACGTAATGTTAAATACTTATTATATGTAGATATTTGTATACGTGCACTGTTAGATGAAGGCTCACGAACTTGGAAATAACTTGTAACTTTGCAATAGTTTGTGTTTCTATAATCGGTCGTCAGCAGCTACAGGCCAAAACACGGTGATTTTCTTTCGCTTTTTCAGCTTCTCTTGAGACTAATTTTTTTTCCTCTAGGTGTACAGATTTACAGAAACAATGCAATTTCTTCTCTTAAGTAACGTGGGCTAATGCAGCGAGTTCAGGATTTTGATACCAGAGAAATTAAATTTTTCTTAAAGGTAATGGTATCGCTATAGGGACATTCATATCTTGCAAGTATCGCTCACATAGCAAACCGGTTGTCTTCGAGATTCCACAGCTCAAATACATATATTCGTTGCTACAAATTAATGTAGGTAGTTCAGTGTAAAATATAGTACACTGTGGGTTCAACTTGCTAATGATGTGCTGCAAATAAATGACTTTAGATAATATCCATCGAAAACCTCTTGGAACATTATTCACATTACAGAATTTTCAATACAGTACTAACCTTTTCTGCCTCTACGATATCGCTATTTTCATACATGAGTATATTCACCGTCTTAAAATGGATCACTTATCTGCTGCCTCGTAGAATTTTGCAGCTTGACGTATTTTAATTTGTTACACTTCAGTCATGAATTAAAATATACTGATCCATGTTCTTTGATTTCTTTCAAACAGTAAGTTAGTTAAATTTTTATCTATTCACGCCAGATAATTACGTTTGTATCCGTTCACATGGCAGCGGTTATTTTCTGAAATATGTGTCTTAAGTTATGCGCTGCACGCAGTTCCTGCCACAAGGTTGCTGTGTGGCCATGGTCGCAAATCAACACTATCTTCTTTCACAGAAGGCGGGGTTCGGCAATAACATCTGGCAATATGTGTACGTACATTGTCTGTTGCACTCACTAAAGTAAAAATATTCAACCAGCTGTTCTGTTTGTGCCATTTGACATTTTAGGCATGAGAAAATACTTCACTACAGAACTTTACACTGCGATTCTGAAGCCTGCTTAGTAAGACCATTGCAAGTTTCTATGTTCTGAGCCAGTTTGTCCTCATGGTCAACTGTCTTCCCATATATATCGAGAAAATGGTTTTCTTCGCGAAATAGAATGGAGGCAGTTTCGTTCAATGCGTAAGCCATTACTGCGAACAGTATAAAACCACGAAATCTGCACTGCACGTCTGGTGGTGTACTCACCACTTATGTAGAGGTGGCAGCAAAGGACAGAACCAATCTAGTAGTAAGGAAATTGTTGTCAACCACGGCGGTATCGGATAAATCACTTGTAACACACGGACACACTGCTTAGGCACGTTTGTCAGTACAGTTCTATAAATAACCAAACATAATATATGAAAATATATTTTCACCCGTTGCTGCTGCCGTGATAGAAACACACATATCCTTTATATCTATCACCACCAAGACGGTTTCTCAAGTATCCACATACCATTCACAACATCATCAATCAATTTATGCCCTTTACCCTTACTTAAGACACAGATCCAAGGGCGAGGAAGTGTTTAAACAGGAATCCCTTCCCCAAGTACCTGACAATTTATTTTTTTACTCCAACTAAATAGTGTTTAATTTGTGTATACTTTTTCCCTGCAATAGTACAATCCATAAGAACAGTGAGTATAAATTAAAATATACGTACAAGTATTTTTTATAAGTTAACACCCTCCCCCTATACTGTATATGATCGCTGAATTCGTGCCTGCAATACGCAAAATAAAAACACTTATCTCAAACCGATTTACACTACCGTAAAGCCACTAACAGAAAGCCCACACGTCATAATCCGCGTGAAAATATAAATT
The DNA here is from genome assembly GCA_003012365.1 of Medauroidea extradentata. Taxonomy (NCBI): domain Eukaryota; kingdom Metazoa; phylum Arthropoda; class Insecta; order Phasmatodea; family Phasmatidae; genus Medauroidea; species Medauroidea extradentata. Next base: position 16,649 of record PNEQ01072969.1, on the reverse strand, counting down.
TAATCATTTACCATTTCCCTGTTTCAATACTGCTATACATGCTATATATTTTATATGTTTAGCGTGACCAACACATTTTGGTAAAGTATCCTTATGCCACAATAAGCAAGAAAATAATTATATAACCCTACATCACTATTGTTATTTAATATAGTTCTATTTAGTTCTAGTAACTGGACATGTGAAGTGAGGTAGTAATGGACCAGTGATGGAATGTAAAAACAATGTAAAACGAGTGCATTCTGAGAAATCGTATTATTGTACAAGCAGCTGGATGTTTACACAAGTTTGCTATGTATTACGTATTTGTACATGCTCTTTACATGTAATTTTAAGATAATTGGTATTGCCTTTGTTAATTTATAAAATTAAATGTACATGCTTGGTTTGGACTACTTAACATATTGATATGAAATTCATTTATTTTAATATTTAAAATCTCTAACAATTACAGTAATATTCAATTATATATTTTCTTCATATGTCGTAAGCTAATACAAAATCTTAATTAATTAATATTTTTATAAGTATTACTGAAGCCACAAAGTCTTACCGTGTCACAAATTAACGGGCAAAAATAATGTGTGGCTTGCAATGTAACCTGGCTAAGCATGCAAAGACTAGTGCAAAAATACCATTCGGTAATGAAAAGTATAGACAGCACTGTCGGTGGGAAACATATTTAATGTAAATGTATAATGCTTGATTACCTGCAAAAGAAATGAAAGATTTCGTGCACTGCAGTGGATAAACGTGAACGTGTTCCAAGTGAAGTGTAAGCGGTGATAAGTAATGACTATGCACGACTTAGACTTGTCTCTGGGACCATTACACTTGTGGTTGTTGGTACACTCTGCAGCTAATAGCGTCCAGGAGAACGAATTATACAGTGTCACAACATCAGTAAATTAAAAATATTCTTATTGTTTGATTTCTGCAATTTGTATGTCACGTGTTCAGTGTGTATAGTCGATAATATAATAATGTTTCCCTTCATATACGCATCATGCTTCACCACTGGTGCACTGCAGTACTGAGTCACCACAATGAACAACCTCGGAACACACGAAGGCTGCTCGACGAGGTAAGTGTGAGATGCCAGACATCAGGTTCTCAAACTTGAACTACGCACGAGCAGTGGCTCGACAAAGAGCGTGAACTCTTGTACATAAATCTGTAAATGAAGTTAGACAAAAGCTTTTTCACACATTTACCCATTCGTGAAAGCCAAGAGCATAGCTTTGTCGCAGGAATAGGGATCGCATGCTTGTATTTTAGGGGCAACAACGCCTTGTTACGAAATTAGTATAAAGTGAGGATTCTATCAGATGGTTGCTACGCTGCGGGTATATTAAGGGGCTTATTATGGGTAAACGGACAGTGACAGTTATAGATATACGGGCATTTACTATACAAGAACGCCAGGCACACGGAATACAAAACACTTCCAAAGAGTTATAACTAATTAAGAAGGAGACAGCAATATTGCGGATTATTAATGCATTGTATTAAGTGGAGGAATATCGCAAGGTTGCTGCCACTTAATTATAGCTGACGACCTTACCGAAGCGAGATTTATGAAACTGACGGCATCGACGGACGAGCACGCTCCTACTGGAGTTCGACCCCCAAGCCCGGGAGGAAGCTGAACTACTGTTGATAGGACGAGTGTTGGCTGGCGACAGATCCGAGTGACATGGTGTTATATCGGCGTGCTTGTCCTCATTATTGGGTCACTATGGAGGGGGTGGGATGAGTTATTGTCTTTCTTGGTTTCCCAATGCTGGCTTTATTACTCCCGAACCTCTCGCTGTCCGGCCTGCTAGGCGATATCATAACTGCCTTCAGCAAGCTAATTACTGATGCAATTGTTTTATTTTTAAACTATACAACTGTTAACGCGATTGCGTTCACTGTTTGTGATTAAACTACGAGCATTAATGCACTGAAGTAGGTGTTTGTAAATATACTACCTAAAACTTTATACAATAAACAAACACTGGGGTTGTGAAGTGTCTACAGAATTTAAGTGACAGTCAAAATATATTTACGGCATTATTCTAGAGGTTGATTGCTTAAGATTTTGTACCAAGATACATATGGTTTACATTTTCAGCATCTCTGTAGGCAAGACAGAAAAACTGCGTATTGTTTTTAACACTATTTATGGAACGCTCGTACACAATTAATGAATATTAAGTAATGAACATATATAGCAGTTTTAATATTGATTATGATTACATGGTCCAATACAGTACCTAAATGTTTGGTGAGAGATAAAATCTTATCAAAGTACGCAAAATGAATTAGTCGTGAAAGTATTTTAATCAGTCATTTGAGAAACAGCGTAAGTCAATTTTGTATAAGAAAATGAGTTGTGGATTTTATAATTTTGTACAGAGGTAGATACACGTATTATTAAACCACATTAAACGTCAATTGCGAGTGTAGGAAGGCACTGTACAATTAGTTCATTTGAGAAATGCTGTATTTCATTGACTATCACTGTACACCATTATAAAACACAACTTGTTTTGGCAGAAAATTGACTTATGTTGTTTCTCAAATGACTAATTCATTTATTTTAAGCAACGTACTGTAGAGATCAGGTGTCATGTAAGAAGCCATATGAAGTTTTAAATACGATAGTAAGCACTGTGAGAATTCGTCCCACATCTCACGTCTAGCCCGCCGCACAATGCAGGAATGCTTCATCGAGAGCGAGCTGACTGGTAAAATGTATAGTACGTCCAGCATCATATACGTTTCATGCTGCCAAGCAGCTGGCTGTGTATTGCACGCACTTAACAAAGTACATGCTGAACAACCCGGTGTAGATGAACTAATGCTGTTGCATCAGTGCAGCACATTGTTGGGAAATCATTACATCTAGAATATTAATGTAAATTTCAATACACTACCATTTAAAACATCTGAGACTTTGATTATAAATATTTCCTTACAAAACAGTTTCTGATTTTGAGAAAAACCAAGTTTGTGAATTTAATAAAATCTTAATGGCTCTGCGGACTTTAGAGACCTGAATAAAAGGATAGGGGTTTGCGTGCTATACTCAATTCGACGTAGTTAGTCACTTCCCGAATCTGCAGATATACAGTTATTGGCTTCTTTGTTTATTTCGGTACGGGTACAAATTGTTATAGAATTTTAGACTGTTTTTTTTAACACCCTGAAAATGAAAAAGAAATACGTATTTTCATTTTCAGTAAACACACGAAAACACCTACCTGCTCATATTTTTTCCCCCACATTTTATTGTCGTTGCACCATTTTCCTAATTACAATACAAGAAATGATTTTTGGCCGAAAGCGATATCTTGAAAGGTGAGTGAGTCCCACTAAATGTAATCTACCATGTTAAGTCCCTATCTTTGATCACTCCAGGGCTCCAAGGTAGGCAGCACATTTAAAGGCGCTCTACACCGAAAATTCTGTAATTTTATAATGTACCAAACACTGTTATACTCTGTCACAGCACATTAGTAGTAATAACCCCCCCCCCCCCAAAAAAAAAAATTTCGGTTCCATAGTTCTCGAAGAAGCGCATGTCAAAGTAGCTATTTTCGCTACTTATCCGAAGTAAAAACTATTCAAACGATACGAATGAAGTAATTTTGAGTGAAAGTAAATTAATTAAGCTACTTTTGTAATTTCATGTAAACATTTTGTGTTAAAAAAAATTCTTGAATTTACCTCAATTTTGGCTCATCTTTGAGTAGGCATACCTCTATTTTTAAAGAATGATATTTACGAGAAATAACGAAGATGTCATTCGGTAGCTTAAGACATTTACTTTCGCTCATAATTATTTCATTTGTAACGTTCAAATACAATTCACTTTGGGCAAGTAGTGAAAAATAATTAAATTGCTACTTTGAGATACGCTTATACGGAAACTAAGGAACCAAAAAAATATCAAATTTGTGAGAAAATACCATTAATGTAACGTGTAAGAGTGGGACAGTGTTCGGTACAGTTTTAAAATTACGAATTTTTGCGTGCAGAGCGCTCTTAAGTTCTGCACATTTTTTCAACGCCTTTCTGCAGACGATTACTTAAATATGAATACTCTTTGATATCCATCATTTTTATATAACAGTCCAAATAATTTTGTCATCAGGAATTATTTATAACAGATTAAAATCACAATTTCCTCAACAGCAGGTTCATTACATAAATAAAACTGACCAATTATGCTAACAAACACTAAGTGAAGTTACAAGCCAGTTAGCTGATGTAGATGCACAGAAGACAGGACATCTAAGAACTACCGACTTTACATTAAATTTGTTACTGACGCTGCGAGCGACGACATTGTGAGTAGAGACTTGTTCTGGCCAAGCTAACTACGAAAGTAAACTATGCATTAAAAATCAAAACTAACAAATAGTTTTGTAGGAATAATTTTTATACGAATTATTGCGGTAATTGACTGTAAACAAGCAAATTTGGCATTAATAGACTTAACTTTTTTTATCGTAATTGCTAAAATGCGATACTGGCCAGGTGTTCAGATTCGTACCTTAAATTGGGAGGGGGAGGCGGCATCGACGGATCTTCGAAAATTCAAATTGAATGCTACATTGATAATTTTTCTAGTTAAAGGTGGCAAGTTTAATTAAGTTACACGCTTATTTATATGCATAGTAACATTAAACAAGGTCATTCCTTTTCATATAGGAAATTTAACAATTGCGGTGCATTTGTTTTAGATGAAACTGAACAATGGGTTAATTGCCTGAAGAGCTTGAGCATTGACAAGCAATGCGATGGCTTGGAATGTAACAGTTCTCGAATGTTTACTGCGAAAAAATTTAATTAATACATTTGACAAATAAACATGTAAATGCAAAATTCAAAACGGCTTTCAACAATGTTTACAAAACACAATCAAGCCGTTAGTTTTATTTCTTGTCAAAACGATTTATTATTAAGTCTAAATTGACTTCAGTGTCTCTATGGATATGAAGAAGTGCAAGGTCATTCAAATGTTCTTCTTCCATCCAATTTCTAAGCCATGTCTTGAGAGACTCCGAAGCGAAGAGGATGGTTCTGTCGTTGCGATGTTGATTGGCAAACATGCAAGAAGCAGTAATAGCTTATGCATATTTGGAAACAGGCTCTTATTACAGATACCAGCGGCTTCTATTAACTGTCTGACATGTTATTTTGCTCAACTTCTTGGCTGTAACCCTGTGTTCGTACTCATATTCAATGACATGTGCATTACATTTCCACAGTTATTTGCGATACCCCCAGAGAGGTATATTTTTCCAGATGTAAATTATTACAGTGACGATTGGTCGTAAAAATAAACAATTTTCTGTACCTGAGCTAACTTGTGCAAATCGACTTGATTCACTTCTACGTGTTCAGGAAATCTGTCCGAATAAAGTTTTATGTGAATGTCATTACAGTTTTGCGTGAGCTGCTACTTTCATGCACTGGAAGAGCTCTATATTTTCGTAAAGTTCAAAATTCATGAGCGGTTTTTTACAGGAGTACTCAGTTAAGTGTTTCAATGAAGATCATCAGTTTTTTTAAACACACGAAAATATATAATTATGTTTTTGATCAAGATCTGACAGCCCTTACCAGGGGGTCTATTCTCTAACTTAATGTCTTATAAAGATCGTCACCTGTGACTGTGTGTCGACAGCGACAGTGATTAAAATAGTCACCCGTGACTGTCTTTGTACAGTATTCTCTAACACTTCTATTTACCAGAATATTTATGTACTTGACAACACTGTAGGATGACTTCTGAAAACATTCATACATCTCATTATATTATATTTTCTCACCTTTTGCAACGCGTTTTGAATGACTGATTCCGTAAATTTAGTTTCAAACACTGTAAATCCTTTTTTTTCCTGTTTAAAATTCCGATTTAAAAAAAAATATACAGCATCAACACGTATTATCAAGATGTGTTGCGCTTACAAAAGATAACAGCACTGGAAATATTTTAGTAACTCCAGCTAAGAGATAGCGACACGCGTGTTGTAATGAATTTGTCGTTTACGTTGGTAGTAAAAGTTAATATCCGCAGACCTATAACTTATGAAACATATTACATATTTAAGGGAATATAAAATAGTGTATTTGTTCTCTGACGAGGATGGTCGTAGAACACAACTCAAATCTGTCGGCCATTTTCATTAACTTTTGCTCGTACCCTAGAACCCGATCTTTGTATAAGGAGTGTCACGAGACTTTTGAAAAACCGTGACGGCACCATTTTTGTTACAAAATTGGAATTCTTGTCGTAAAGATACCTACCAAGTAACTGACTTTGTATAAAGTTTGTATAAGGGAGTGAAGAAGTTATAGAATAAGCCTTCAGTTGTATTTATTTATGGCTGTGTTCCAAATAGCACAAATATCGCACTCGCGCACTTTCACTTGGAAGTGACGTCAGAGAGTGCTGTTCCATAATGCAGAGTGCGAGTGCGTAAGTGCGAGCGTGCAAGTGCGTGAATGCGCGTAGCAAGTGTTTGAAAATGCGCATGCTCTATGCACACCCTTCGTGTATTCCATGGGTTTATTTGTTTACTGCTCTCACATTTTGCGCCCAGTATATTCTCAGGTACGGCAAATAATAATTATAATATTTGAGTAGAAGACACAGATGTACGATACCAACGATTACCGTGTTGACAGTTGAGTGCGACTGCGAGTGTGTATTGATGCGGCTTTGTCTGGCAAGTTGGACAGCGAGAGAGGTTCGAGCTACAATCAGGTCAGCGTTTGGAAACCACGCAAGACAGCAACTCACCTCACCCCCTTCGTAGTGGCGCAATAATGAGGGCAAGCACGCCGATATATGGCGCTGTTACCAAGTTAACTGGGTCTGTTATCGGTCCGTCGTCCACCAGCACTCATCTGAGAACAGCAGTGCAGTTCTCAGCTGGGGACACGTGGATCGAGCCCCGGCGAGTGCGCGCTCGTCCGGCGATGCCGTATCCTAATCAATCCAGCTTCGGTAAGGTCGTCTGATCTAGTTATGTGGCAGCAACCCTCAACTTAACATAATAATTTAACAATCCGTAATATTGCGTTCACCTCCTAAATTAATATAATACTTTGCAAACGTCTTTGTATTCAGAGTACCTGCCATTGTAGTATAGTAAATGCCCGTTTAGCCACAACTGTCTTAATGTCATTTAGCCCTAAATAATATCTAAATAAACCCACAGTGTAGCTACCATCTGAGTGAAAACCCCTCAAACTAATAATAACTTACGTATTGGGGGATATTATTAACCTTAGTCTACCTGACTATCACTATTTGGGTATATTATTAACATTAGTCCACTAACCCCCCATATAATTATGACCAAATTATACATTCTGTAATAGTATGCATTCCAAAATTATTTGTGGGAATTCTGGGAGTGAGTTCGAGAGCGAGTAATAGTGCTAATGCTGAATATTTGGAACACAGCATGTATGTTGACATCGAACACAACGACAAAGTTCCCGATGACGTTTCTCGTGAACCGTATGAGGTGAATCACGTAGTTTTCAGCCAGCTTCCAGGGTTCTTATTGCAGTTAGTATCTTGAAAACTAATCTGGTTGGTGCATTTCGCGATTCACAAGGTTCACCACGAAGACTGAGAACTCCGATTCCACAAGTCTGTAAATACCAAAGTGGCAAGCTGTCATAGCACTACAAAAAGGTGATCCAGTTTCAAGCCCCGACCGAGTCACTGGTCGGCAGGTTTTGTCGGTGCTCTACTGTTTCTGCTGCTCTTACATTTCGTTGCTGTTCCATTTGACCTCATTCAAACTCGTCGACACTCAAGATCATAACTGTTAACGACCCGCCGAAATTTCCTTTCTGGGAATATTTTTAAGGTTTGTTCTACGTATTTATTACACGCTTCAATCAAATACTAGTGTCACTGCTTTAAGTTGTATAGTAGACTCTTCTTAGGTAGCAGACCATGTGATTTTTAATAAAGTAAGCTTTGAATCATTCATCAAAACAAAATTATTATAGCAACTAAACCAACGAATAATGGGAAATAAAATAGAAATATACCTAAATGAATATGTCCAATTTATTCTAGTCAAGTGCTAGTAGTCCGGTACTGGTACATGTCGATGTCATACTGATCACTTATATCAGACGAATGTAGGTAACTTGCCGTTAATGGTAATAGCTTGCTTCAAAACTTCAAATGCTGAAAACATTTGCTGTATTTACGGAGGAGGAACAACAAAAATTCTCTATTGCACTGTAAGCTGATTACTACAACACAACCGCTGCATTAGTCATGTAGGTGCACTTATTATACATTTTTTTAAAATGATTTATTTCTAACAGTGGTTTAATCATATTTTATAGCAGTGGTACTTTGGGGAGGATAGTGGCCCCCTGCCCTCCCCTTTTTTGGAGCCACGCCTGATACTGGCATAAACATTGACTAACAAATCGACCACTCTCGAATACTTAAAAAAATATTTTGAAAATTTAGTAAGTTATTAGTACAAGTGGTTCGGGATAAAGTAACCACTCAGAAAAGCCCTGCTAAAGTCCTATTTCCAGCCAATTCGTATCTTTTCGCCCGTAACGGCTAACGAAGGGACATTTCTAATCTTTCTTGACACGTCACATAATGTCTGCGCGTATAATATAAATTGTCCAGTCAGTATGAATCGACGCAGTCTAACAAAAATAGTTAATTAATGATATAAAATGCAACCATGTCGATTTTGGTTGATTTTGTTTCTGTATTGCTACATTAAAATAGGAAACGCATGGAACAAAGTGAAATGTGACGGTTAATGTGAAGACCATCCAAGGCGCCGGCCAGGTTCAAGGTCATCTAAGATGGCCGCCGACACCTGGTACCTCCCCCACCTCCGTCGGACTCTGTCGCCGAATCAGTATAAACATAGACTTACAATTTTTTATGTTACATTAATTTATTATTTAAGTTGTTGGCATGTAATAGGCAATACTTGGAAAAGGAACGTTTTATATAGTTTCTTGCAAATGTAGACTTTTAAAAGTGAGAAATGGTATACCACAGTGACGACACCGTATTAGGTTTTTCGTAAAATAAGGACTGCTTACAAACTAAAGAAAAATTTTGGACATACGTCATTGCAGCAAATGGTGTCTCACAGAAAACCAGAGAATACACACAAGCAAACAAACAGACGGACTTTGTTTGCAACTGGCAAACACAAGTAAACATACAATTTCACAAGGAATTAAGTCAGTGATTTACAAGAAAATAAATATTAATAATTTTTTCCTTGATTTGTATATTTTTTTTGGTGCTGGGGTGCTTGTATGTGTTCATTTATTTTCTTGTAAATCACTGACTGAATTCCTTGTGGAATTGTTTGTTTACCTTTGTTTGCCAGTTGCAAACAAAGTCCTTTTGTTTATTCACTTGTCTGTGTGTGCGTATTCTCAGGCTTTCTGTGAGACACAATTTGTTGAAATGTTAGTTTGTAACTTTCCCCCATTGCAAGAATCGTTCAAAAATAACAAGGACTGCTTATACTTATCTCTGATCAGTACTGTCACGCGTTTCCATAAGCTTCGTTTGGATTTCAAATAGCGAGCGATTTACTGGATTTAATTAATTGTAACATTTATTATCTGCATTTCTACAAATTTAGTAGGCTATAGAGTAACACTACTAACTACAATGCAATGCCGATAATGAATCTTACACTATATTAAAATTGGTTTAGAAATTTCCGCAATATGATAAAGTTTTTTTCTTATTCACATTGAAATATCTTCCGAAAAAGCTGTTCCACACGATTGTCATTCACAGGGCTCAAATACTTGGATGATAAACACAGTATTAAATTTGATTTTATTCGATTAAGGTCCGTTTCTCAATGCCTGATTTTCTTCTGATTATCTTCCAATTAAAATTTAACCAATGGTTAGCAACAATATATGTTTCTCAAGTACTGATTAAGATTAATCAGTGGTTTAACAGTCGGTAACCATTGGTTATCTTTATCATAAGAAGAGCTAGGCCTATTGATTACAGAGTTAAACAGGACTTTCAAAACAAACAGGAATATAAACAGTGATAAATTTAGGTTATTATGGTCAATGATTTAAATTTATGTGATTTCGCCTGAGTAAAAATACCGCCCTAGTACTACTATCAAATTTGAAGGACTGCTGAAAGTGACCACAGAGAGGTGTGTACTTGTTTATTGCATGTTTTATTTACATCCCATAAACTTTAGTACGTTCGGGTAAGTAATGTTCTTTTGTAGGTTATGTGAAAACATTTGGTGGTTATGTCACATGCTTTTGTATGATGTCTCTGTACTTCCATACATTATTTTGCATAATTGGATAGAAACCTTTGTTAAAAAATCTGTTAACAGACATTTATTTGTACATTGTACTACATATCTTGGGTAATGGTATTTAAATATATATTTTTATTTCTTCGGGGGAAAAAACATACGAGGATCAGGGAATCTGGAGTGAAAAGTTCTTAGCATAAATATATAGATTATATTACATGTTTTAGATACTTCTGAATATTACAATACCTATTGTAGGAGATATTATTGTTACATAATTTTGTAGGTTATGTTACACATAAAGGTTCCTAGATGAATTAAATTCTACTTAGATTTTCCTCCATGCGTCTTCTTTCTGCTTTCAAGTTATGACGTCAGTTTTTTTTTTGTATTTTATAATACAAGCGTATTTTTAGCAAGAGAAATTAGCATTTCTATTTCCACAGAAACAAAATTTTTGGCACGCTTATTTTCTTCCATTATATATATATATATATATATATATATATATATATATATATATATATATATATATATATATATACAAATATATACAAACACAGTTAACCAGCACAACTAAATAAATAAATAAAACGCTTCCCTGCAGCTAATCACGAGCTGATATATAATTGCATGGTTGCCACATTTACCTTAACCAGTACTTAGCTGATCATAATATAAAGTACGTTGAGAAACACTTCCGATTTAATCACCACTTAATCAATAGGTTAAATATAATCATAAGATTAGCTAACCAAAGCTTTAATCAGACCTTGAGAAACCGGCACTTAATAATTTGCAATATGTGTAAATGTAGGTCCTACTTTAATTTTTCTTGTGCTATCTTTCAATGGCAGACATACATCAATAAATCCTATTGAAACAAATGCGTTTGGGATGAATTAAGAAATAAAAATCAGTTTGAAACTGCCGAATTTCAAGATATGAGATATTATCTTCATTTAACAGTGCAGAGCTGTCTTCTAAATAGGCTGACCTAAAACACTCAACATTTATAAATTCAAAACTTCGATGATGGAGTAGGCTACCAAAACGTAAAATTTGGTTTAAAACTATCTACTTGTTTCTCAAAAATTAGGTAAAAACAGGTTGGTGGGAACTCTTCCGACGAAAAGAGAGCCCTGAAAGAAGGTACGTGACTTACAGGCTAATTCTTTTCCTAAGGGGTGGATAAATCTTTGACCGTGTAGTTAAAGGAATTTTTTCCATTGTTACATGACTAGAATGAAAGGAAAATTAGTGAGGTATTTTTAAATGTATTTTTAACGGCGAATTACGAATAGCGAAATATTAGGCCGTACGAAAATTTAAGTGTACTACTTTTATGGTTGTTTACTGTAGATATAGGTATAATCTTGGGCTCAACACAATCAAAAAATTCGTCGTGAGTTTATTTAACTTAAGTCAGTTGTCTTCGAGAAATAAAGTTAACACGTTTCGAAAACGACATTTAACGTCTGATAAACAGCAAACGATTTACCGGCTAAGACCAAGCTCCCCAGTTTCTGATATTGTTCCGACAATAATTTTTTTAAGTTTAACCGAGAACAAATGTCAAAACTCTGTCTAGCTGTTTTGTTAAAAAAATAGTTCTTTCCGTGACGGCTATTTTTTTTCCAAGACAAGCAGTACGACGTTTCGACTAATTGGTAAATAAACAAAAAATTCGTTAGTTACACAATTAGCTAAAACCACAGCATTTAAAAATCTGCAAAACAGATTTTTAATATCTGCTCTTGTTTAAGCTTAAAAATAGTAATCGCGAAAACAGCAGAAACACGGGAGCACGACCTTCAGAGGCATGGAGAGGTAAGATGTCGAGCGAACGACTGCAATACTCAGTCGTCGATAACATCTTAACTACTTATCATAATTCGATGAGAATTTTTTGCCAAGTAGATAATCTATTAGCCGACTAGGCAATAGTATGCTTTGTTTTCGAGTAAAAAATTAGAAACGGCATTTACAAAAATAAGGGATTGAGACCACAAAATTCATATAAATGGGAAACAGTAATTTTTGCAATTTTAAGTATGATTATCCAGGACTTTATAATAACAGAAATTCAAAAACATTCACGATTTCATTTTAAAATAATGTTAATATCCGTAAACCACTCGCGCAGAGGTTTTCGGAGAGACAAATTACTTTAAAATCGAAAGGAGAATATTTTTGAAGGTAGGTTATTTCACAGTCCTAGACATTGACGAACTAAAAATTATAAAAACAACAGTTTTCCGTTTTTATGGATTTTGTGGTTTCAATACCTTATTTTTCTAATACCGTTTCTGATTTTCTACTCGGAAGCAAGGTGCATTATTGCCCAGAGATATATAAATAACGTCCGGTAATGGAATATCTACTCTGCAAAAAAATTCCATCGGATTATGACAAATAGTTTATATTTTATCGACGATTGAGTATTCCAGTCGTTCGCTCAACATTTCAACCTTTCCATATCCTTGAATGTATTGTGATCGCGCTATAAGTGACACCTTGTAAGGTAGAGCAGGTGCTGTGCAAGTTTTCTATACCTGCTCCGCCTACCTGTCACTGAAATGCAAGTACGGCCACTGCGCAACTTTGGTCACCCTCCTTTCTAATAGGGTGTATGTAAAAGTAACACTTTGCACACCTTCACTATGTACTCTCCGGTAAATTGTTTGCTGTTTACCAGACAGTTTTAATTTTATGTTGGAACATGTATTGATTAGTGTCTCGTAAACAGCCGCATTTCGTAATAACCCAAGGCGACAATATTGTTTGAAGTGAAACACTTATTTCATAGCTACAAGACACATCCAACAAAGTGGTACAGTAAATTTTTGTTAGAAGTTATTGCTCTAACCCCACATTTTTCTACTTTGCAAGTCGTTTAATAATGCAATAACCAAAATTTTACTCATTTGTTTTTCATTACGATTTTGTTTCAACCTAAAACAATTTCCTTCAAATATTTATACCTTCATAGGCTGGATCAACTCGTCGGAATATATCTAGCCTTTAAGAATCTTATATCTTTTCGACCTATTTTCTTCACGGGAAATCAATGCCAAAGCTTGTCGGTAGACTTCAGTATCAAATGTTTGCAACCTTATTAAATGATGGATTTTCAAACGTTGGCCATCTGAATAGAGAGGTAGAATGATATACTGTTAGTTATGAAAGTTGGTATTATTTCCCTTAAAATTAAATCGGTAAAAATATATAGTGGCCCTAAAAAATATTTCTGAATTCAAAGCTTGGATAATGTGTTAGTAATGTATAAAATTACTTTCCTTCGGCCTATCTGTTTTTGAAATATAAAACTAATTATAATAATTCTAATTTAAATTATTAGAAATAATTCGTTTCATACCACATATCTACAACAATAAACTCCTCTAAATTTAAGTATTTGATGGCACATATGCAATGTATAAATTTTGGTTTTGAATTGGTTTAGTAGTTTCTGAAATATATTTATAAGTTCATGTAGCGCTATATTACAAAAATGCTAGCCTAAAAGTTTTACTTCTTATGAATTCAAATAATGGGATGGTATACTGTTGAAGTAAACTTTGGGTTTGAAGCTGTCTTAGTTTTTGTTGTATGATAGTAAGTGTGTCTATTTATTCATATTGTGATACTAAAAAAGTGACCCTAGAACAATAAAGGTTTCCGGAATTAAAGGCAGCAAAGGATAATGTATAAATTATATACAAAAATTATGTTTTGTTTCGGATTAGCAGTATCAAATCATAAAATCATTATTTATTCATGAAAATATAATTTATAATACGATGGCTTTTATAAATATACCTTACTGAATCCAAAGTACGGATAATGACTTGTCATTGTATACAATACGTATTAAAATGGGCAAATAGTTTTGAAGTATTGAAAATTATTCTTTGGTTAATCGGATAATAGCCTACTCTATTAAAATTGTGATCCTACAAAAGTACACACCTTACTTAATTCAGCGCTTGGATGATTAGCTGCAAAATTTTGAAAATAGTTTTGAACCGTTCATACAATTGAAATTCCGTACAAACCGCCAAAATATTATATTTTTGATTAGATCGGGCCAACACATTCTAAAATATAATACTATTTTATAATTATTACAGTATTTCCTCTGAAATCACGGGCATTCAGTACACCACACATAATCCAATTACTAGATAATAAATGTCCAATATAATCAATGTAGTTTGCTTCGGTGTGTAGTTAAAAATCTATTATTATGTGTGTGTATACGTATATGTATATATATACACACAGGCAGAGGCATATAAAGTGTTACAGAGCAATAGCACTGAAACTAGTGATCACAAACGTTTCATAAAAAAGTTTCAGGGCCGTATCTATAGACCTCTTTCGAATGACAACCAACTGCTCACCAATGCTTTTTCTATGGGGATAGCAGTTGATGGTAATTCGAAAGAGGTTTATAATATCGGCCCTCAGTGTTCGAGAAGGCTGTCATAATGGGTCACCTTATTTTATATCGGTGCAGGCGCTGAAGCTACGTCAAGGTCAACTCCCCTTTGTTAAAAGAACCATGTGTCTTTTATTCGACGATTTTATTACCAATTTGATGACGAATTCAGCGACCTACAACACAAGGTCATTTATTCACGCGCCCAAAGGATCCACTAACCTTGGTTTGGGTCTACCTACAGAAGATGCTCGAAGTGATGAACCTCGACCTGTAAGCTCTTGTTAATTCGCTGATGAAACGACCGTTGAACGTCAACTAACATTTGTTGTGTAATTTCGGTACATGCTCGGCGTATTGTTTCTTTCATGGCGATAGGCGTGTTATATAGGTGTTACCGCCATTACGCGTTCTGTGACAAAACCCCATAAAATGTAATCTAGTCGTTTTAGATCTAGCGAACGAAGTGGTCTAGCTACATGGCACAAGACACATACATTTTTACAGAGCAATAGCACCCAACCTATTAATCATATCCACAAATGGAGCCGCCGTGGCCGAGGGGTCAGACCTCTCGGCTCCCTCCAAAGCGATCCGGGTTCGATTTCCGGCGGGGTCGTTCCCAGGATTTTCGCATGTGGGAATCGATGATGCCGCTGGTTGGCGGGTTTTATCGGGGATTTCCCGTTTCCCTTGCCCACTCATTCTGGCGCTGCTCCATACTCACATCACGTCATCCCCACCAGCGCTGAAGACCTCGCTGTTAAGCGCTGACCAAAATCTCTTCACTTCATTCACTCATATCCACAAATGTTTCAGACAAACATTGTAGTGTTCGAGACGGGCGTCATGCTGTGGCACACTATTTTTTTTTATCTGTGTAGTCGCTGAAGCTACGTCAAGGTCAATTCCACTTTGTTAAACGGAACCATGTATCTTTTATGATCTTTGAAAGATTTTTGCAATGGGAATGTATGACAAGATCAGTATTCATGGATATACGCCATTGCTTGCGAATGTTGCCAAGTCGCAGATAAACCCACAAAAACATAAAAATGCAAAGAAAATAAAAAATGCAACAAAATTACGAAAAAATTAATTAAATAAGACCAGATATGGTCGTTGTCAACACACACACACACACACACATATATAATTCCAGAATAGGAATATAGTCAGTATACGATAATAGAGACTAACAAAAACAAAAAAACAGACAGAACAAAGTATATGAACAGGACAACGATGATGGACAAAAAACGACGACTTCGTCTGTGTTGTTTTCATTGTGCTGTCTCTCCTACAATCTTTTCTGTCGCTGTGTTCATTTGTGTTGTCCTCGTCGTTTTTGTCCATCATCGTTGTCCAGTTCATATACTTTGTTCTGTCTGTTTTTTGTTTTTGTTAGTCTCTATTATCATATACTGACTATATCCCTATTCTGGAATTATATATGTGTGTTGACAACAACCATATCTGGTCTTATTTAATTAATTTTTTCGTAATTTTGTTGCGTTTTTTAATTTTCTTTGTATTTTTAGGTTTTTGTGGGTTTATCTGCGACTTGGCAACATTCGCAAGCAATGACGTATATCCATGAATACTCATCTTGTCATGTATATTATTTTCGATGACATTCGTACCGATTTGGCGACGAATTAAGCGACCTACAACTCAAGGTTTTTTAAGCCACAATTCCACTGAAGCAACATTTTGGCAACATGTCGCATGCGGCTGACGACAGCTGTCGGCTATGTGTAGCATGCGGCTTGTCGTCTGCGGCAAGGTATGGTGCCGCATGCTACATGTGTTGCCGTGTGCCGCATGCGCTTCGTGTGGGGACATGTATCATGCCACAAACGCAATTCCACTGAAGCGACAGT
>PNEQ01072968.1:0-13835 GCA_003012365.1 Medauroidea extradentata | reverse complement strand
ACACCAATACAGTTACTGTTATTCAACTTAATCACCTAACAAAATTTAAAACCTACTACATCTCTAGTTTTATTTTCCAGACGTCTGGACTGTTCAAAACGACAGTGCAAGTATTTAGATCATCTAAACGTCTCGTATCGTCACTCCTAACGGCCTCAAGGTAGGGGGTATTTCCAAATCAAAAATAAATAATAAAATTAACTTACGTGTTCCGATAGCCTGTCTTCATGCTCTGTTCCAGCGGGCACCTTCCCACTGCCTCTGACCGAAGACAACGACAACGACTCCAGGGGGAGGGCAGACCCCCTTATAAAGCTCGTGCCCTGCTTAGCCCGCATTTCGCGCGAGGCGATGACCCCAGTGCAGTGCCCCCGACTTGTGGAAACATAACCGCCCGGGTTTTCGGTTAAATCTCCACGACCAGTAGCAATCCACAAGGACCATGCCAAAACACGAAATATAAAACCAATAAAATTATGACATTTCGAATTTACCGAAAATTTGGACAAAAAAATTAGGGCCTCATAAAAATCAAACGTTACAATACCGTCTGGTGGAAAACTACTGAACTACAAATCCAGCATTTAGACAGCAAAATGAGGACCGTCTAGAAATACAATGTCTTATATATTTATGAACTCAGAATAGCCAGTAGAATACGAATATGAGGACCTTTCCTTATGAGGATCGGTAGCCGGTCCTCGCAAGAAAAAATTTATTTCCTCACAGCGTCGCTCAGCAAACTGGCGAATGTCCTCACAAGGTAGCTTATGCCCACTCATGTCCCCACACCCTCCGCCCATGTCTCCACACTCTTCACAAATATTTCTTTACACGCCTATGTACGCTCCTTACACAACTATGCGTGCTCTTCACACGACTATGTAAGCACCTAACATATGCACTGCAGGCACCTCACAAAGCACTGCAGGCTCCGCACACATCTCCACAAACTCGCACATAGTACCACAGGCTCCACACAAGACTGCGCATTTCCCATACAAAACTACGTCCTTTACACAAATATCGCTAATGTTGTGCATGGCTCCATGCACTCTCCACATGCTCCACACATATTAGCACACCCTCCATACATAGTACTACAGGCACCTCACATAAAACTGTAGGAACCACATTAAAACTGCAGGAACCGCACATAAATCTACATGAACTGCACATGAAACCACAGGAACCGCATAAAATTACAGGCACCTCGCATAAAACTGCAGGCACCTCGCATAAAACTGCAGGCACCTCACATAAAACTGCAGGCACCTCACATAAAACTGCAGACACCACACATAAAACTGCAGGCACCTCAAATAAAACTGCACACACCTCACATAAAACTGCAGACACCTCACATTAAACTGCAGGTACCTCTCATACAGCTACAGGCACCTCACATAAAACTGCAGACACCTCACATTAAACTGCAGGTACCTCTCATACAGCTACAGGCACCTCACAAAATACTGCAGTCACCTCACATAGAACTGCAGTCATCTAAATATAACTGCAGTCACCTCACATAGAACTGCATGCACCTCACATAAAACTGCATGCTCCGCACATGTTTCGTATGCTCCGCTCATATTTCATATGCTCCGCACATATTTCATATGCTCCGCACATGTTTCATATGCTCCGCATATGTTTCATATGCTCCACACATAAAATTGCATGCTCCGCACATGTATCTGCATGCTCCACACATGTATCTGCATACATAATAACAGACCCTCCAAACATGTTCCTACACATGTTTCCACACCCTCCACACATGTCCCCACACCCTGCAAACATGTCCCCATACATGTTTCCACGCCCTCCGCCGATGGCATCGATTGGTCCTGCCTTCACATAATCGTATTCCAGCAAGAACTTAAGGGCTCCTCAGTTATTCGCTTTATTTATTTTTTTAACTACAGTATCCTATGATGTTTCCATACGTACATATAAGTCAGGTACTCACATTGGTGTTATCAGTCCCAGACTCGTAAGTCTTAACCAGTGGCGGATTTAGGGGGGGGCGGAGGGGCGACCCCACTTCCTAAGAACCTGTTGTGTGTTTTTTTTACTGTGATAATTTTTTTAAAATATATAGGCCTACAGAAGGTTCATTGCATTTTTATAAATAAATATTGTTAATTCATCCACGAAACTGACCTCACAAATGCCTTAACACTCATAAAATATGTACATTTTATGTTCTCAGCAGGAGGGCGAGTGTGTCAAATCGGAGAAAGACTGGTCAGATCAAGGCCCTGTCATAAAAAAACTGCCCACAGCCTGGAGTTGTAAGGGGGGTGGGGCGGAAATACGAACTACGCGACACCATTACATGTCTTCACACACACTCAATCACTAGTGTGCTGTGAATAAGTGATGGTTTCAACTATATTTGTTATGAAAGGTTTTACGTCATGTTTTAATGTTGAATACTAACTAGGAAGATAGAGAAAATAACCTGTTTACATATTTTTAGTAAACTGCATAAACGTGAAGCAACAGGAGACGGCGATGCTGATACTGCGACACAGGTTCGTTTTTATAAGGTTTCTTTATACCATGAAAGCAGTTCAAGGTCGTTCTAGTGTAAAAAATTCCAAAATTTAATTTGTATGAAATAGCGTTATATATTATCATCTGAAGAACAATATTTTAGCGTGCGTAGTTTTCCCATAACTATATATGTCGAAGGCAAATTTAGACGTTACGGGAACATATATCAGCGAAACCTTTATGAATAACGGTAGTTATATAATTAACACTGAACTATAATTAATGTCGCGGGCTGTAGCTTACAGTTATAAAAACACAAAACAACAAATTTCTGTATTTAAAGAAATCTAATAAAATAAAGGATTTTTACTAGACTTCCAGAATTGTTTTAAAAATACAACAATTTTTTTTATTCTTGTGTTCATAAACTTGTGCGAATCATTGGCTCGTGACATTTAATTTCAGTATATGTATTTTTTTTTTTTTTTTTTTAGTTTCAATAAAGCTGTTGGTTTTCATTGGGTGTACGTTCCTGTGACATGACGCTTTTGAATAAATGAAGAGATTTTGGTTAGCACTTAACATCTAGGTATTTTGTGCTTGTGATGGGTGACATGATATAAGTATGCCGCAGCACCGGAATAAAGGGTCGAAGTAACCAGAAGATCCCCGAGAAAATTCGTCGACCAGCAGAAACAAATTTATTGCAAAATTTATCAGGTCGCACGTTTATCAAGAGCTAACACAACCAAAAAAGTTCCGTCTAAGTAGAATCTTAAAATTGTTCTTAATTTGTGACGACCTAAAGTTTTGTGGTGTAAAGTGTGTGGAGTAATAGGAAGTCGGCAAGTTCAGTTTAAACCAGGTAGCAAACTCTCACTGTCCTCCCATGGCATGATCGTTACTATGCGAAGTTTGTCGATTTTGCGCTTATGATTATACGCCCGCTAGTCTGAGCAATCTGTAGCTAAATCATGTCGAAGGTTACCATGGCGTCGTCAGCGGTCTGCCGTCCTAACGTACGACGTTTTGCAGGCGTCCTGACGCATAAATTGAAAACACCCGCCAGTGTACCTGGCCCGTCGCTCTCTTGATTCAACACCGTCTCAGTAAAGGCGTCCGGCGCCTGAACTGACTCCCTGGGTTACCCCGGCCCGTCATTATCTGCGTCTCACGGGCTCGAAAAATTTTATCCCAAAATCTGTCAACAATCTAGCCATGCTCTTGTTTGGCGCCAACTTCCCTGTTGCTATATCGGCATCCTGACACGATGACGAAAAGAATGAATCGTCGCATGACATGTTTATTATTATATCTGTAATTTATGATAATTGCTTATAATTAATGGCTATTATTTCTTATTGATTCGGGTGGTGACCACATGGCACGTCAGAATTTTTTATATCAGCACAAACAATTTCCCTTTACAAACATCATTTTTCGTAAAAATATATAACCATTTTTTTAAAGCAATATATTCAAATTTTTGGCTTGGAAACTCCTGATATAGCACCATTTTGCACCTACAAATCCACATTTTTTTTTATATCAGAACAATAATATCCCTTTATAAGCATAATTTTTCGTAAAAATATATAACCAGTTTTTGAAAGCAGTGTATTAAAATTTTTGGCTTGGAAACTCCTGAAATAGTACCATTTTGCACCTACAAATCCAAAAAAAATTTATATCAGTACAAAGAATTTCCCTTTACAAGCATAATTTATCGTGAAAAGTACAACAATTTATTGAAAGCAGTGTATTAAAATTTTTGGCTTGGAAACACCTGAAATAGCACCATTTTGCGCCTACGTATTCAAATTTTTCCGGGGGAGGACCCCCGGCTTTTGGTTTGTGGGGTGCGTATATATACTTCATAAAGCTTACTCCCCGCCCCCACTAAGATAAGTGCTTAAATCCGCTAACATTCCCACGTAATGCAGTTTCCGCATCGACGAATCCGAACTTTACTGTCATATCAAACCCTACTGCGATTTTAGGGCGGGTTCTAGTGATTGATCATGTAGCTTTTTCTGAGCTGGTCGTGCTACTTTACCCTTACAGATCTTCGTGTGCCTATAGCCAGATTGTCACGACGAGCGAACTGGGCACTGCAGTAGTTGCACTTCAGCAGATTTCTTTCCATATTATGCTCACAATCTGCCTCATGTCGACGAGTATTGCAAAATTCGGTGAACTGCTTCTTGCGATACTTAGGTAGCCTCTTCTCTCTTAACATCACCATTACAGGCATGCAAATGCTTAATCAACTTGTCTTTGCGAGTGATTCATACGTCACACCTCCTACAGACCAGACGCTCTTTATGGTAGGGACTGAAGTCATAAATCTTCTTAGGCATAGTATTGTCTCAGCGTATTATTTTGCAAAGTAAAGACTTTACCACAGAACTTACAGTAACTAATGACAAATGAAGGATACTGTCATTCCAGTACGCTAATTCGTTCTTCTACAAACCCGCAAACCTAATCTAAAATCTCTTGTTGCTATTTACCCTAACCTAAAATCTTGATTTAAAAACTATTCACTAGCTAAATAGCGCGATGAGCTAAACGTAGCTCACTTAATAAGTACTCGAAGTAGGCTGTGCGTACAGAGATAGTACTCGAACGACAAACAGTAACTGAACGTGGCACCTCGTGCGACTGAGTATTTACCCTCACTATTTACTAACTGCATACACTGTATGTACATTTTGCCAGCATTCATAGCCTCTGACTTTAAAACAGAGGCCTCATACAGTCAGATGAATGTACACGTGTTAGCTCCTGTTTTTTTCACGAACTTTTTTATTAATTTACTGGATGCGCACGGTACTGAAATACAGATTTATTTTTTTTTTGTTAAAAATAGTTAAGAACTTGTCTCACGAAAAAAAAAAAAAATAGTAATCGCATTGTGTACAGCACCCTGTATGTATTGTAGTCCGGATTAATTACGTAATTTAATTTTTAAAAAATACTTATAATACGCCTATAAAAGTTGTTTCCTTAGTAACTGAAAAAAATATTTCTTGGACAGGACTTTATTCGATAGCGACCTCTGTATTAGTTAGCCGTGATGATAAAGAAATCACCGAATTGGTTGTTACGTTCACGTAGGTAAATATATGACTGGTGGATAATTGCTTATATAATTATATGAATTATTGAATTAAAGTCATAGTTCCATACATGGCCATACGGACATCGCGTCAGTGTCTTTGCGATGAGGCGCGACTCACGTCACTGCGAAACCCGGAGACGTCCCCGTTTATGCTATATCTTTCAGGTTTTTTAAATAAAAATCTGCTCAATCGTCGCATTTGTTCCGCCAAATTGCAAACACGCGAATTTGCGGTGCTCTGGTTCGTCCAGTACACGAATGTCTCGAGATAGGCCTACATAAGATCCTAATTCCCGAGAGGCGTCGCGGATCACGTCCGGTTTACTCCTCGTTAATTAAGTAATAATTACAATCAATTTTGTGTTTCGCGGGCGACCTCGCGAACCTACGTCCGCCTCACTCTGAGGTTCGGGACGCACCGCCCCGCAAAAACATGCGCTTCCCGCGAGCAACGACGTGACCCTCTCCAAAACCTGACAGCCAATCCCACAGCTGTATCGTCACCATAGTCACGCCTCCTCGCTCCGAACCATTAGCTATTCCTCCGACAACTATGCCGTTTATTTTTTCTTATTTTCAATTTTTTCTCACACATAACAAAACATTTTACCATTATTATACAAGTTATGAACAATTTCACACATATTTACATAAACCCTGAAATATTAATTATAGACGTGAATATTTGACTTAATTTACAAAACGGCCCCTGATTGGCTGCCCCCTACTCTTCCCTTTCTTGGGTGGTCGTTGGCCAGCGTCACTTGTAAAGCAAGACAAATATGCTCGTTATTCCTTTTCGAACAGCTCTGGTGGCACAGTCTCGCAACACAAAAGATAGGTTTGCTTTCCTTGTCCAGAGCCCCTTTGGAGCGACATGTCCTTCTTCGAATGTTGGAGACGGAGGTTGTGGGGTAGACCACCGTTAACGCATACTATACAAACATCCTTCTTGCGCTAGCCACAAACCTTCTTACATTATTTTTAAGTGAAATGAATGCATTAATTGCTCTTTTCAATCGGCTATACACTAAATGCCGGTTACATGGTATAAGTTCTCTTGAGACTCGGTGAGCTGGTAGGTATTTGTTTGAATACTGGTACATACAAATGCGAGAGGAATAGTTCTGAAACAGTAACACGGCTCGACATCTTTTACTGTGAGCTATAATAGGCTTCCCGATAGTGAATTTTATTTTCAAGACCCAATAACAGCAAGGTTTAAGTTACAGTGACGGGAGAAAGAACTCGGGCGGTAGTATGCGTGGTTCGCCAAGATGCTAACATGTATTTACATGGTACAGACCGACAAACATTACAGTAGAGGGGTAGATACTCGGAACCAAAGGTTTAATTTAATTTGTAGTTGATACAAGGTATTTATGAAGGTGTCAAGTTTCTTGTACCTTTCACGCCAACCTCTAAGTTTACGAAAATCTGTAAACCGTGTCGTAAGGTGGTTGCTGAAATCTGCAACTATGCCCTTACCTGAAGATTTCCAAGAAGATCGAAACACGAGTAAGTCATTCTTATCCTTGGACGGGCCTTATTTGTACCAGATTTTTTTTCTTATTTTAGACATAAATGTGACTAAATATGGCTCTTATGAAATGTTTTTTTTTCTTTCATAGTTTTCACGTAATGGCTTGTTAAAGTCATATTTTGCATGTTTCCGTTTCAACGACTACACTAAAACCAACTAATATACCAAACTAAAAAAAATCACATTGGATAAAGACATTGCAGTCTACAATGTCGTGCTCATAAAAATAAAGAATAAAAATTATTTGTACTAAAAAAATTATTGAATTTTTAAAATTTTCATTTTTAGTTTTAGAATTTTTTTAAAATACAAAGAATTTTATTCTTTATTTTTATGCACATGGCATTGTAACCTGCAATGTCTTTATCCACTGTGATTTTTTTTAGCTTGGTATAGCAGTTGGTTTTAGCGTAGTCGTTAAAACGGAAACATGCAAAATACTTCTTTAACAAGCCATTACGCGAAAACTATGAGAGATAAAAACATTTCATAAGAGCCAAATTAAGTCACATGTTGTGTCTAAAATAAGAAAAAAATATATCTGGTACGAACACAAAGCGATTTGGCGCGCCAGTGTGGACGTGTTCAGTCCGCATTCGCCCTGAGTAGCGCGCAGACCATGGCGCTCAGTGAACTGTGGTGTTCGTCACTTTTAGATTGATCGCCTTATGCGCAGCGCGTGCTCGAGGCGCACAGTGTTGCTCCGCGCGTTGTCTGCAACGTGCGTTCGATGTTGCATTGCAGCCGCGGCGCGCTCGTGTGTACGCGGCTTTAAACTTCATGACCTACATTTTCAAAGACGTCATATGACCCGTTTACTGCTGCATCATGTGGAGATCCTAAATGTGTATGCAAATCAATTACGTTTAAAACCCTGATTTCTGTGCGTTGCAGCTGCTAAACATTAGATAATCAACATTGATACCGACACTGTAGCATCAAGTATTATCTAACGGAGTTATTAGAATTTTTTTTACTGTCACTATGACGAACACAATACCATTTAAACATGTTTCAACTGCCTGGGACACACGACACACTAGCTGCAACGATATGTACGTAGAAAGCCAGGAACAATCTGGTCAGCGACTTTAACAGTATTATACATGTTTACTGTGAATGTCCACCATCGTCTGTGCACTGAGCACATCACATGCATGTCCACAGCATTGTCAATGCTTTAGGCTCTGTATGTCGGCGCGAATCTTCAAGTGTATTTTGAGCATAAACGGTATGTCGTAGACAGTTGCAACAAAAAAACCTTTTTTGTTACACAGGTCTCATTACTCAATAAACCGTCTTCAAATTTTTGAGCTGTTTCATAAGGGTGGAAGGACAGCTGTTGGTTCCAAGATCTCAAGAGCATAAAGGAATTTCAACTACATTGTTTTTTTATGCCAATTAGTTTCTGTCATTTTCGGTAAACACGATTTTAAATTTTGATATTCAGAGGATCATCACACCCTTAATAATTAAGTATAAGTGAAAAGTGCAAAACGTATTTTATGCATATTTTGTCAAAGAATCACCTGCCGAAGTTTGCCGGTGTTGTTCAGAAACATTCTCTATTTAAACAATATTTGCTAATCAAATTCGTGTATGTGTTTTCTTTATCTGCAAGCTTAACACGAACGATCGTTTTGAAACACTCAAAAACTAACACTGACGAAACATTTACAGATTACCGACTCTGTCCTGCTATTTTTTTCCAAAGAACATTTTCCACAAAGTTACCTTTACCAAACCCGGAGCCTTTCACTGAACAACCACAATCATATTTCCGGTGGTAGCACGCCAAACGTCCACCCGACTGATAAACACATCAAAACTTACTCTACTGGAATATAACTACCCATGTTCTCTTGCGCCAGTTCGAGGGGACTGTAATTAACACGATAAACTCTGTTTTTCATAGTTCTTACTCCTAAATTGATGAAATTTTAAATATTTTTCTAACTCCACCAACTACCAACTTAGTCAAATTAAATACTAACAAGGATGTCCAATGCAGGAGTTCGGATTCGACCCTCGCCGAAGTCATCACATATACGTGTTTCTTTCTGTTCCGACCGAACAATTTACGGCCTCAGGAAATACATCTGCATGATACATGTTATCTTTACTATGCCAGCGAAAAAAGGGTCGAAATGGATGTGAATAAAATTACTGAAAAAAAATTATTTAAATATGTGTTTCACGTTACTGATCGATCTGTATGATTTGTGTGAATAGTACTGTATCGAAAACTGATGTAAAAAAAGATTTCATTACAGGTTTATTAGCGTAATAGTATCAAATATTTACGAGTTTAGTTGTTAATTAAAATGAATATCGCTCAGAATTTTAATGAAAATATCTCCTGAACGTTTAGCGATATGACAACAATGCGCGCCATAAGTCTTTAAATGTAATCTAGGAGTTAAACGTTCTACATATTGCAATATTTTCGTAATCCACATGTTTATATAGGAATTTCAGTTAGGACCAAATAATTTTATGACGGCTCCGGCTGTATAAAACATCAAATCATTTCGGTCGACTGATTTCATATTATCAAAACGTATCTCCCGTGTAATTGCTGTTGAACAGTGTAATATTAATTGAATGTTTACAAGGTTAATTTATCGATGCTAGAAGGACTAAAGTAGTTACGGAATTAATCGAGTCTGAACTCTTATACTATAAAATATCAATGTACTTGCTTTGAAACATATTTTAAGAACTTCGAATATTTGTAATAAACTTGTCATGTAGGAGGGTTCAATGTGACTGCAGTGTGAACAAGTATTTTCTATTGAGCATAACATCCAAGCAATGTCTGAGAGCTGTTAGGTCGACTCACAACAGCATCCGGAGAGCCGATCAAGATTAACCGAGATGAATATGCCTTAAATTAGTGTGTTATTCGCTTGTGTACTTGTCGATACATGTCTCACTAATAACAATATACGAATTTTTAAAACCAACAATTTAACAACTTAGTTTCTTCGTGTAACCCTACTACAGTAGGCTACATAATTGTCTTCCAACATTTCTTAAAATGTTCAGTTATATAGTTAAATATATAACTGTACATGTATTTTTTTTTTTCAAGTGATAAGTTCAGAAGAAAAATTTTACCTGAAAACGTAATTAAGCAATATAATCCAGAAAAAATGTTCAGTAGTGTATTTAAGTGAACTTACACAATAAGTCGCGACCGTCGCAATTATGTGTGTATATTAAAAAATGGTGACCACTTGTATATTTTTAGCTTAGTATCGCATATCTTAGGAAATATTATTTTCAGAACTTCAAGAAACTTGGTACACGTATACTTGTACAAACAAACCTGAGATGAGTACTGTTATTTTGTTCATCCTGAAAAAATATTTTTAAAATTGCGGTCATTTTTATTTTTTTTGCATAGTATTCCATATCTTACTAAATTGTTTTAAAGAATTTCAACAAACATTGTACACGTCGTAAAAAGTTGACTTTATTTTAGTATGTATCGCTTTGCCTGTGTTCATGTTTTTAAAATAGTGGCCATAAGAATTTCACCAAACTTAGTTCACATATACTACATACAAAGTTGAGCTGATTGTTATATACTTAGTTCATTCTGTGTGCATATTTTCAAAATGGTGGCCATTTTTATATTTTTAGCATAGTATTTCATGTATTAGGAAATATTTGTCAGAATTTCACCAAACTAGGTACACACATACTACACCCAAAGCTGACTTGACTTTTGTGCATTTCATTTATCTTCTTTTTTAAATGGTGGCTATTTCCATATTTTTAGCATAATATTACATATCTCTGAAATTATTTTTTAGAAGTTTATCAAACTTGGAACGCATGTACAGCACATAAAGTTGGCTTAACTTTTTGTATTGCCTTCATTTTGTATACAAATTAAAAAAAATTGCGTGATTTTTTACATTTTAGCGTAGTATTCCATATTTTAGTAAATATTTTTAGAATTGTACCAAACTTGGCAGTACCAAGTTGGTACACATATACTACAAATAAAGATGACTAACTTTTGTATACTTCGCTCATCCTGGGTTCATATTTTACGCAATGGTGGCCATTTTTATATTTTTAGCATAGTGTAACATATCTTACGAATTATTTTTCATAATTTCTCCAAACTTGGTACACACATACTACACACAAAGCTGACTTAAATATGGTGCACGTCGTTCATCTTCTCTTCAAATTTTCAAAATTACGGCCATCTTAATATTTTAAGAGCGTGTTAATACACATCCTAGGATTATTTTTCAGA
Source organism: Medauroidea extradentata (assembly GCA_003012365.1). Taxonomy (NCBI): domain Eukaryota; kingdom Metazoa; phylum Arthropoda; class Insecta; order Phasmatodea; family Phasmatidae; genus Medauroidea; species Medauroidea extradentata. Next base: position 2,387 of record PNEQ01072968.1, on the reverse strand, counting down.
ATTTCATTAAACTTGGAACACATACTGCATATAAACCTGATTTGACTTTTATATATTTCGCACGTCTACTTGTAATATTTTGAAAGTGGCGTCTATTTTTATTAATTTTTATGTAAGAAAGACTTCTCAGACAATTTTTTCCCAAGTTTATTGAACTGGTTACTCTCATATTATTCAACAATCTGACTTATCTTTAGTACATATAGTGTATTATATGTCTAAATAGATATTATCATTAAGTATTTCCAGATTATGTAAACGACTTTAATTTTCAGGGTTAATTTGCACCCTCTTTGAGGAAAGTAGGCTTATCAGTTATGCTGATTACTTCTTGTTTAATTATTTGATGAATTATTCATGTCACTATTTCTTTGTAAACGTGTCCTTACTTCCCTAAGAATTTCTAAATTTAAATCTTACTTTGTGTTAGTTTAGATTTACGATACTTCGGACTTAAGAAATAAATTTAGTGATTTTATTTATGTAATTTACGTGTAAGAAAATGCTTGACGCCTTAACTACTAAAAAAAAAAAAATAATAAAAATAAAAAATAAACAAATAATAATCTAGCACCTGAACATTTAATATTAACGGCACAAATATACACTTAAATATGGGTACACCAGCACTTTTAAACACAAAATTAACCCCAGAAACACGCAATGATCACTTACGGCATAATGTATTTACAATGCAAAGGAAACCGTAACATTGAATAGGATTGTATAGGCAGTTCGGAATAAAGTGAGCACTCGAAAAAGCCCTGCTAAAGATCTATTTCCAGCTAGTTCGTATCTTTCCGCGTGTAACGGCTAACGACGGGAAAAGTCTAACCTCCTGGGACACGTCACTTTATGTTTGCGCGTGTAAGATAAATTGCTTAGTCGATAGGTACATACATAGTTTAATAAAAAATAAGTTTATTAATTATATAAAATACAATTATATCGCTGTCGGTTATTTTTGTTTCAGTGTTGTTGTATTTAAATACGAATAAACACGAAACTATGTTGTGTTATTTCGTTGCCAACCATACAAGCAGTAAAGTGACTATCGGTAATGTTTAATTGTATGTAGTAACTGCTGGTGATATTTTTCAAAGGTTAAATATTTAGTGTTCACTTTATTCCGAACGACCTATACATAACTTTAATTCGAACTGAAATAAAATTACTACAGTGAAATTTTTATTGAATCAATGTTCGCCCAACCATGAAGTCCTGAGCATGCCGTTTCCATTAACAAACCACAAGACTACATATATGTAATGTAAATTGTACGTCGAAAGTACAAAATAAATCTGATCACCCGAGGGATGGTGGGGGGGGGGGGGGATGTAATCGCAACTCGTGAGTTTACAGCACTGTGTACTTTGCGCTCTTCTATGCTCGCTGAAATTACGTGGCTTTCGAGCTTTTTGTTACTTTTGGCAAGTCATATTTACTTCAGCGATAGTAATTTTATTTTAAATTGTTAACTAATTATACAAATTTGAACGACGCGGTGCGAATACACTGCACTCACGGGGCGCGTTGTGGTGTGGTCAAATACTGTAAATAGGAATACCGGACACTCCTGCCGTTTTGCATGGGAAAGTCTGGCAACCGCCGACACTAGCGCTCCTCGCGTGAGATGGTGATTACTAGTGGCGGGAATTCAAAAATCAATGTATATCTAATGGCACGTACGAGATTGTTACAACTTAAAAAAAACGTGATTTCCCCGATAGATCAGTAGAAATAAATACCAGAATTAATTTTTAAATATTGGTTGAGTATATACATAACAACTTTTATACAATATGGCTTTTAAATATTAAATACTCATAATATATTTGTCACCTTTGGTGTGCATTGCATTTGTTCTGACAGAACCTATGCATGCGGAAATATTGAGAATTACTCTCTTGCAAGCGCTTAGAGGACATCAAGGGAAATAAGCAAATAAATGACTTTGGAAATTAATTGAGTAGCGAAACTCACTGAATAATTGTGAAGCGATTTGTGTGTGTACCATTTAGGTTAGGTTGCACAACATGCTATTACATTTACAAAATATACGACAAAAGGTTATTTTATAAATATGTTTCTTCCGTATAGGTGTTTTGTAAGCTAGTTGTCATTAAATCAGTATATATTTATGACCTGTAACTTGCTTGTATTATCAAAGTTGTAAACCTACTATTTTTGAGGTTCCTTCTTGGATTGTTTGCTGATGGCAATTATAGACGTTTGTCTCTAGTGCTGCACTACAAGAATAGTTTTCTTTAAATTTACGAGACCAATAGCTTTAGTCCCCAGTATATTTATCTACCCTACTTGGTTTTTATGAGAATGAATGTAGGCCTAGGGTTAAAAATTAAAAAATCTATAAACATGCAGTAATA
>PNEQ01072967.1:0-57456 GCA_003012365.1 Medauroidea extradentata | reverse complement strand
ACAAGGGTATCTTGAAGTCATTGACAGATATTCCGGGCTGTTCACATATGAAACAGAAGGTAATGATGGCTTCGCCATTGACACGTCATTCGTAGTAGGTACAATTTTCTCCTAAGTTCAGTCCATCGTCGAATCATGTTGCTTTCCAGGGAGAATATCATGACATGTACTTATATGCTATACGTGCATACAGTCTTCAACTCTAACATCAATATGCTGTACAATACTGGTTTGTATTACATTTACTTATTCCTAGTCTCCATACAGTGTATCAACACGCAAATGTTATGCATACATGTATACTGCATCGCATGTGAACCTTACATATACTAAAACACTAGAATGAAACAATCGATAACTCGAATATGGCGAAGACAGCAGTTGCCCTAGCAAACAACTCAAGAACCACAATATGGCGGCGACAGCAGTCCCTCTGGTAGCCAACTTATGAACTACAAAATGACAGCGACAGCAATGCCTACAAGGTCCAGCCAAAGGTTGTTGAGCATGGACAAGCATTCCCGATGTATTTTTTTTTAGTTAAATAATATTTATATTAAAAGTCTTTTATTACATTGATTTTAAATTAAACCCATTTCATTAAATTTACTTTTAAAATGTGTGCAGGGTTGGTATGGAATGCGAAATCAAAAAATATTCGGAAGACTCAGAATTAACCTCCACATTGGCGGCAGGAAAAAATGTGTCGGGTGAGAATTAGATGATGGTAATATTTTTTAGGAATAATTGGGATTTTGTAAAATTTTTCTGGGATTTTTAAATTTTTTTTTAAGATTTTGATAATTTTTGGCATTGAGGTATCAGTTTGCATGATGGCAGCAGGGTATGGGATTACTAGGCGGTAGCTGTGACATCATCAGAAATGGCAGCGGGGTTTTGGGTTACAGGGTCAAAGGTCAAGGACACAGGGTCAAAGGTCAAGGGCATGGTGTCAAAGGTCAAGGTCATGGAGTAAAAGGTCAAGGTCAACCCCACATCCTCTGCTGCCAGCCACTGTCCCCGAATCGCCATTTTCATACTACTATGGACGCATGTTTACCAGTCTCTGATAAAGAACGTAACTCCGACCACTTTGCACGCAGTTCGAGTGCCTTCCATGCAGTCGGGGACTATGCACCTGCACTTGAAAGCTGTTACAGCGAGTTGCGACTAATAATGTTTTGAGGAATCTGTTTTACGCGATTAACTGTTTTATGTATATGAAATGAACACATACTTCAAAGAACGCTACCAACATTTCAAATATTCGGCACGTGTATTAGAAACGTTTTTTTGTCTCAAAATGGCTTTCCCAGACTGCCATATCTGTGAAAATAACAGCCAGATGCGAGAAACGAAACGATAGAAGCATGCGTTGTTCTTTAAATAACACTTCCCACAAATAAATTTATATGGTCACCACTTAAATTCCCACAGTAAAATTAATAGTTCTAAAGTAATGCACGATATTTGCGTGGCTTCCACGTATAGTTGGCCACTGATTTCCATTCGCCGGGCAGCGGCATCCTTAGTGTACTATCGATTTTGTGCTCCACACTCGCAAACACAACCTGTCTGCATAAGACTCTTACCAGTGAATTTACACAGCATTGTGAAATGATCTATACACAATTAGCATAAAGTTTACGAAAAAAAATATTTTTTTTTTTACTAATCAGAAAAATGTAAGCAAAAGGCTACCTAATTTTTCATTGTACGGAAATTTACACTGCAATGGCCATCGTGACATTTCACATTCCTATTGGCCAGGATGAATGTTTTGGTATAAGATACTCTGAGATAGCTCTTTTGAACCTATGCCAAGTAATTTACGCTACATAAGTCACGCCAAGTATGTACTGATTCTAAATATTTCCATTCAAAGCACAGGTCCTAACTTTCGTGTGCTACGAATTTTACTGCTTATTATGAACGTGTCTTTAAGGCTATTTTACACCTGCAAGGAGTGGTTGGTTTGTGTAATTTTGGTGAATAAATAGAAAAAAAGCTCTGTATTTTAATTTTATGATTTTCCTACTTATGTAATTAATACATTACAAATATGCACGACAACTACTTGTTTGTAAAATGCAAATTAACCCCACCGAAAATACAATTCAGAAACATTACAATATAAGGCCCTACATAATTTCTTTAAGCTTTGAGGAATAATTATGTGTAAGCCTATGTGAATATAGCAAATAATAAGTTATACATAACCAAAATTCTACCTGTTAAATTTGGTGTAGGAAACATCTGTCTTGCCTATGCAGGATAAAATTAATGGTCCTAAACTTACATGAAACGAATAAATAAGTAATCAAGTATGCCTAAGTGACAAAACGCAACTTAGGCCTAGTTAAATCATATGATTCAAACATTGCTTCTGTCCATCTGCTGTGTCCATGCCTTATCGGTACATTTTAAATTTGCGACTTTAGGATACCTTTATTTTGCTTTATACTTGTGTATTTAAGAAAATAATAGGCACATTAATTATGCTCTTAAAACATGACAAACGTGACCTTTAACCAAAATAAAGTTATGACAATTTTGAATCATGTAAAAATGGTACACCAATTAAATTAAAAATCATGTTTTTGGTACAGTATTAGGTGCTGTTTGACTAATATATGATTCAAGATGACGAAAAGTTCAGTTTTTTTACATAGTGATTCATACATACACTACAGTATATTGACCAACGAACTATATAGTAAACATAGAGGGGCGGAAACAGCAATCTCCAAGGCTCTGAAGTGAAGCCCAATTGAACGTGGTATTTTGACCGTAGATAAAACGGCGGACTCTTATAGCTGGTCGAGAGACGAGAGCGATTATGCTAATTTACACTTTCTTACTGTATAATATATTAGTAATATAATATTACAAAAATTATTGGCATTTTTTGCTGTGTTTATCGGGAATACAGTGGAGCTATAAAGTATCGGATTTTATGCGAACATATGACGGATTTTCAACAATAATGTTGCTGCTGTTCGCCATGTTTTCTAGGGTCAAAACAGCCGTTAAATTGGCCTTCATTTCAGAAACGTTTCCGCCCCTCTATGTTAACTATATAGCTCGTTGATATTGACCGTTATACGAAAAGCAATACGCTAAACACGCACATCAGCTAGTTAAAGATAACGGAAAAATTAAATAATACAATACTATATTATTAAATAAATTTAATTTTTTTTGGATCTCATTTGTTTGTGTTTCAGAAATTAATATGCAACTTAACCATCCAGACATCTCTCCAAGTATTTACGTATATTTTAGGCACTTACTTTATTATTAATTTCTGCTACCAAAAAACACACTACCGCGATTCAAAATGACCAAACGGTTTCGGCGGCCAAATAATTTTCGCATTCTTTTTCAGTGTTCCTACAGAATATTTCAACAATCTGAAAGGGATTATAAACACAACTTGATCTACATGCTTATGACAAATAAGTGTTACATCTTTGAAAGAAGTGTTTATTGTAACAATTAATGCCGCATGATTCCATTATTTAAAATTTGATATATTTTTATATTTGCAATTTCAGCGTTGTTTACTTGACTCACTATAGTACTCTTATTTAGGCGTGTAAAATAATTGTATGAAAATTCGCCGAATTCTGGTACATGGCTGCTACGTCAAAATTTATGGAAACGTTCAAGGTCATTAATTAACCTCAGGTACAAAATGCAAAGTACAAATGGTAAAAAACTACAGATATTAATAATAAAAATGACTACCATAGCTTACCTTAAGAACGAACGCAAACATAAGAATAATGCATGGCTGTGGATCACATGACACGATAAAGCTGTACTCTAAAAACTTGTTCACTCAACAGTGCGAGCCACTGCAGACAAATTACGATCGAAATAGTATTAAGATAACAAGAAATGTGAAAAAACCACGTATGGCCCATATGTCTTGTGCCATACACAATATACTAACGGCATGCTATCACCGGATAATAAATGGTGTACTGGTGCGTGGCAACCTCTGAATTACAGCTGGTAAGCCAATCTGGACTATCAGAAGTATTCCTACAGCCAGCCATTCATATGTGTCACATTCATCGGTGTTCCGTAAATGGGCCATAGCTAGCATTCTTAATGTCTTCTTACCAGCAGTTAGCCATAACAGGGTCGTACGAGCATAGCCGTCAGTTTCTTGGGCCAGCATTAAACCAGCAGTGCCATCAGTAAAACTTCAGTTGGCCGACTGTGCCCTGTTAAATGATTTTCTGCGCTAATGATAATAATAATAAATTTGGAGGAGCGCGGAGACGGGTTATAAGAGCAGAATGGGCACCCAAAATTAAATAAAAAAGAAAGTGAATTGTGCATTCGCCTGTGATGGTTTCTGCAAAAAGAATAAATAAACGCAGGGGAAGAGGGAGGCAAAAAGGGGTACAGGAGAAGAAAGGGGCATAACAAATTTAATGTGCATTGGAAATCATGCCATGACGACTAGTGTGTAGTACGATAACATACACCACCACCGCATCCACAATTACTACATCCAACAACAACAACAACAACAACAACAACAACAACAACAACAACAACAACAGCAACATAAACAACGCGTGACTTCTTGTAGGCTTAGCAAGACCCTAGACTCTGGCGCAATGGAAACACATCCAACACGCATTCTGGAGTAACCGGGTTTCATTCACGGCTCCGGCCATCCTGACTTAGGTTTTCCGTGCTTTCCCGAAAAAAAAATATGCGAATGCTCGATAATCACAAGCATTTAAAACGTTTTAAAGCATTTAACTAGACTGTCACTAAACGTAAAATACTGGATGCTTTCTTCTGCACGTATTGGCGTATGCCACACTACTCGAGGTGTTAAAATAATGGTTGGGGCTAGTTTACTCCTTGTCCGAGTCTTCACCTTAACCAACCTTGGCAGAGGACCGCTGACTGTGTTGCTTGATGTACATTTATGAGTAAATAATGCTGTAATCAAAATATATGAGGTTCATGATGTTTACGGTCAGGAAATTTCCAAGAAAATATATTGGCACCACTTTGTTTCGGTGCGTTACGTGCAAACCTCCAGTCCTGCTTCGTGGTCAGTGGTTGAATGTATTGCCTTCAACGTCTTGGGATTTTATCCGCAAATCACAGATGTGTTGTGCCGCAGTTAACCTTGTTTCGATTAGCGCAGTCAAATGAAAAACGACTCTTCACAAATTCACACAGCCAATAATGTGAACGTGAGGCATTGAAACAAAGTTGTGTAAAATACTTTTCGCGAAAACTTTCTGTCGGTAATAGCGTAGTTTACTGCAGGAAATTAAAAAAAAAATCCTTGCTGTTGCGAAATTGTTCAAAATTTATGTGCGAGTTAATTGTTTGCCTCCAGATGAGCAACAATACCCTATAAATTAACGGCTACTGTCCATCCACCGGGAAGGCAAAAAATTATCTCCAACGAACCTATATATTTTCACCAAGCGTAAAGACTTCTGAGTGCACAATGCAGGATAAAATTTAAAATTTGACATTTGTTTGTAATTCGCTAGTACAGTGAAACGTGAATAAAGAAGAAAATGGGTTAATTAGGTAAACAAACATACACATTATAGAAATGTTTTTCCCTTATTCCCTTAGACAGGGAAATTATAACAAAACAATAGGTTGATAGACTACTTACGATTTTCATACAGTAAATGCATCTGATAAAATACATTAGTCAACTAAAAGAGTAACTAAGCAGGTGAAGACACACAGATAGACACACATACATACACATACATTTAACAATCATATCCCCATGGGAACACTTGTTAGTATTTCAGATAGTAACTACTTCATATTTGTCATCGATCGGTAACACAGAATTCCTCCCACTACTATAAAAGTGAATATGTAATACTACAAACGTAGAACATTAAAAATAATATCATAATTTTAGGCTACTCTAATGAATCTCGCTTTAAAGTACGTACTACAAAAATTTTAGACGAGGTTAGATTTTAAAAGTTTAGTTTAAAATGTCGGAATTCCGTAAATGTTCTTACGTCTTGGACTAACGGTCAAAAAGTATTTTTTTTAAATTTATATAATTTCCTACTTTGTTTTTGTTACACTAAAACCTTGTCCAAATTTCTAAAAGTACTCTTATATTATACATGTTCTATATTCAGTTTTATTTCTTACAGCCCTGAAATATGTCATGAATAATAGTTCTGAAGTATTTCTGTTACCATGTCTCATCGTGAGACATAAAAGATAAATCACTTTAGAGTGACAATTTCTATTATTATCTCGTCGTATGACAGACGATGTTATAGATTTTGTGACGAGGACATTCATCAACCTGTCTAATTTCCTAACGGTGCGTGATAATCCAATTAAGTAATTTGTTTCGATTTGCTGGAAGTTTCAAAGGAACCTTAACTCTGCGCACTTTGAACAATTGTTTGCGAGCTACAAATGAAGACGGTACGTATTTTGTGTGTATGTAGTGTATATATTCATAACAAAAATAGGTAATTAATTGTTATTAAAAATAATATATACAACACAAACATACAAATGCGCAGGTTATAAAACAAATGGAAAAATACGTATGATTATTCATTATTCGGCCTCCTTTCCTGCGCTACAAATGCATTACAGCGAGTTACGACAGTTCTTGTTTGACATAACTATTTAACGTACGCTATGTTTGTATATCTACGAAAAGAACACACATTTAAAACTATGTCGCTATTCTACAAATTGGTCATGTTCATTACAAACATCTTTTTCGGGCCCTTCAGCATTGCCAAAAATAGATTCTCCAGTCTGCCTTACCTGGAAAAGTAACAACAGGATTCGAAAAAATACAGCAGTAGAAGTAAGCGTTAAACTTTGAACTATGATACCACAAATAAAATAATAGGGTCACCCCTTAAAGTCACATAGTAAAAAGTATAATAGTAACGTTTAGTACGCTTGATGTGTGTCTTGCGAGGAGAGGCGATAATGCATTACATACGCCGGTCAACGGCCTCTCACACACAAACGCAGCCTATCTATTCAAGACCTTTAAATGTCTTTGATACCGGGCTCTCGTCACTCAGATCTGTTTCCGTGAATTAGAAATATGTTAAATATTTATGTTACCTCTTACAGTGACTAACTCACTGAATTACTATAGGTCTTTCTTATGTTCAGGAGATTTATAGAATCACATACGAACACCACTGTTTGATTTGGCACATCTTTAGGTCTACTAATACAATGTGTCATGATTTATTAGTTAAATTTGTATTGCTATGATTTCATACCCGCGAACATTTGTGCTGTATCCATGGACTGTAGTATTTTTGACAACAGTGTTATTAGTTATGTAGTGTCAGGTACTAACGCAGCTGAAATTTATTGAATGGAATCTAACACTGTGGTGTTTCTGAAATACTAATTTTTTTTCGTAATTTAGAATCTGTTTCCTTTAGTTTAATTATAGTTTTAGGGCCATATCTATAAATGGCTTTCGAATGACAACCAACTGCTATCCCCATAGAGAAAGCATTGGTGAGCAGTTGATTGTTGTTCGAAAGCCGTTTATAGATACAGCCCTTAATCTTGAAGTGTCTGTCAGTGCAATTCTCTTTAAGATTTTTAGCCTTCTTTCCGAAGGAAAAGTAGGCTTAAGAGATCATCCTTCTCTCTGTGTGTGTGTGCGTATGTACGTGTGTGTGTGTGTGTGTGTGTGTGTGTGCGTGTGTCCCCCTAAAAACGTTTGAACCAGTGGACTGAAATTCAATAAACTTTATACACATATAATTCAATGTAATCTGACGAGTTTTTTTTTTTTTTTATATTTAGTTCACGCCATTTTCCTATTTACAAAACAGCGGTCATTTTAAAATTTTGCGTTCAAGTTAGATAACTAACAAACCGTACATAAAATTTGGTACACATGTAGGCTACTATATAAACAGATGATGTGATTTTGCGTATATCGTCCTTCCTATGTGCATATTTAAAATGGCGGCGTTTTTTTTTATTTTTAGCATAGTACATATACACTGCATACAATGCTGACTTGAATATTGTGCATTACGTTAATCTTTTGTACATATTTTCGAAATTGAGGCCATTTTTATATTTGTAGTTTAGTATCACATATTTTAGGAAATGATATTCAGAATGTCACCATACTCGCACACTCGATACATATATACAATATACCAAGTTTATTAGACTTTGTATAATTCGTTCATTCTGCGTGCATATTTACAAAGTGGCGACAAATTATTATATTTTTAGCATTGCATCACATATCTTAGGAAATGGTTTTCGGAATTTCTCCAGACTTGGTACACATATACTACATAAAAGTTGACTTAAGTAATGCGTATTTCGTTCATCCTCGGTGCATATTTTCAAAATAACGGCAATTTTTAAATTTTTAGCATACTGTTACAACTCGTAAGAAAAATTTTTAGAGTTTCAGCAAACTTGGTACACATATTCTACCTACTGACTTGACTTATAAGTTTTTCGTTCATTCTGAGTGCAATTTTTCAAAATGGTGGCCGTTTTATTATTTTACGCATAGCATCACATATCTTAGGAAACGTTTTTCAGAATTTCCCCAAACTTGGTACACATATACTGCGTACAAAGTTGACTTTACTTATGCGTAATTCGTTCTTCTTGTGTGCATATTTTTAAAATGCCTGACATTTTAAATTTTTAGGATAACATGGCATATCTTGCGAAATATTTTTCACAGTTTAACCAAATTTGGTGTGCATATACTACCTACAATGCTGACTTTAGTATTGTAAATTTAGTTGATTCTCTGAGAATATTTTCCAAATGGCGGCAACATTAATATTTTCTGTTTAGGATCACATATGTTAGGAAATATTTTTCAGAATTTATCAACCTTAGTATACATATATACTGCATAAAAAGGTGAATATAATGTTGTGTAATTCTTTCATCCTGACTTCATACATTCAAAATGAAATCTATTTTCAGCATAGTAAATCACATATCTTTGGATATCTTTTTTCAGAAATTCACTTATCTCGATGCACAAGCAAACCTGACTTATTTTTTGTATGTTTTATTTATCCATTTGTATTAATTGAAAACGATGGCTAATTTTTTATATAATGGCACGTCAGAATTTTTTTCCGCAATTTATTAAATTGGTTACTCGCATATTATTTAGCAAACTGACTTATCTTTAGTACATATCGTGTATCGTACGTCTAAATCAATATTATCTTTTAATATTCCTTTATTACGTAAACGAGTTTAACTTTCAGGAATAATTTGCACCCACTTTGAAGACAGTTGGCTTATCAGTTATGCTAGTAACGTCTTGTTTCAAATATTAGGATACCTTAGTTTAACCCTATTTCGCTTTTAGTGTTAGGCCCTATCTGTTGAAGAAAGTGCAAGGAAGATTTAATTGGCTTGTGAATGTTGGAAACATTTTACCCCAATAGACAGCAAAGAATTATAAATTGACGTGTTAGAGAAAATATATTCTACCCAAGCTGAGTATAAATGATCATTTTGGAATTATAATTTATTTTCATGTTTGATCAGAAATAAAATTGCTAAGTTCTGCTCTCGTAGTCGATAAAACTTTTTTTTGTAATAATCAATGACAAAGGACAGGAGTGTATTGGTTGTAATTCGTCTGCTATTCAGATGAAATTTTATTTTTATATTACTAACACTCTTTTTAGCATTACATAAAATAGTAGATAGAATAGTTCTCCTATAATAATAATTACTCAATTTTTAAATAAACAAAAATTAAGAAAGTTCATATTTACCTAAGTGAGTTGGTTCAGATTTTCATTTTCGGATTACAGCCGCATTTATATTGTAAGATGGTGCATGACTACTCTGCCCTAACGCAATACCATTAGTTGGACTGATTTTAATTTTTCCTCTGAAATACATGTATCCAGATACAAATAAAATAAGTACAAGTTTTGAAGCCGAGGATAGTTCTAAGACGGCCTGTATTTACACCTACTTTAACCTCCATTCAAATACGACCCATGAAACACGTGCTACGTTGATTATAGAGGCATCGCTAACTGACATACAACTAATGCAACTAAATACATTTAGCTAGTTGGTCCCTGAACACTCAGTATAAATCAAAATTAGTTAATATTCACTGATATAATGTGGTTTTAACAATCTCTGGATAGAGCAGTTTCAACAATCTGACTCTTCAAAAAACCTCTGTAAAGTCAGTAAAAATTTACTGATTCACTTACGAAATGTTTACACTTAAAACAGGAATTTGTTAATATTTAACGATTCACCAGTATTTTTCCACAGATTCATTTTGCTGAAAATGCTCCATTCTGTATCTGTAAAAATCACTCGCAAATTAGCGCATATTCATTAATTCCAATTTAAAGTGTTTTAGTGCACAATTTCGACCATAAATTATCTTTATGAAGGCGTGCTCAGCTCTGTACCCCTGTATAAATGACCTTATGAACAAAAGTCACATTCATGCACTGGTATAAAATAGTTTGATAAAAGTATAAAAAATACTTACGTTATATACACTTAAGATAGCATTAAATACAAACAAGTAATGCCACTCTATCTAAACATCTTTAATTTCATGTTAAACCACATGCTTTTGCCGGCAGTTTCTATTGCAACTCTCTCACTATATATATAAACACACACATACATATATATATATACATACATGTATCGGCCGTCTGTACCTCGCGGCTGGTGATGGTGGAGCGCTTGTTGGCTCGTTGTAGTGTGCGAGGCGGCTGGCCTCTGCTGCGATGCGCTGGAAAATGTTCACGAAGCAGTTCATGATGCCCATGGTTTTAGACGATATTCCAGTGTCTGACTGAACCTGATTCACAACTTTGTACATGCAGATTGCGTAGCTCTCCTTCCTATAATGTTTCTTCTTGTCGCCCTTAGAAATGTTTCTCTGGGCCTTGCTCTTGTCTTGGCTGCTTTGCCACTAATTAAATTTGGGAGTAATTTTCGCCGCTGTTCAGTGCCAAGCCGCTGTTTTGTGTGTGTGTATGTATGTATGTATATATATATACTGTATACATGTGTGTGTGTGTTGGGGGGGGGGGGGGCAATTGAAATTTTCACAATGTTGAGTATTTTGATTAGAAATTCCGTACTAAACATTAATTCTTGCACTGTTAGTCTCTTAGAAACTGCAATCTTGTGTTTTAAAATGGAATGAATGAAATCGAAAAGGAAACTATAAATTACTAACGACAGTAGAAAATACAAGGAGTTTGCTAATAATCACAGTCTAAATAAGGAAGGTTATCATTTTGGAATTGTTAATTTACTTTGTTGCGTGTACAAACCACTACCTAATTTTACTACGTGTCATTATTATTTGATATGTTACATTACATTAAGTTATGAACCTTTAATATGAAAAAATAAATAATTCTTCTTCAAAAGTTGTGGAAAATAATTAAAAATGGTAACGTAGTTAATTCGAGTGGGTCCACAGTGATGTATAAGAGCAATATTTTCCTCTCTCTACGACCCTCACACGAGTCAGAACTGCCTGACAATGAATCACGAAGAAAAATTCCCAGGTTTATTTTGTTTTGATGACAACGAATGTGTTATAGGTCGTTCGGGATAAAGTGAGCACTAAAGATTAAATATTAGAAAAAAATTACTAGACGTTACTGCATGTAATTCAACACTACCAATAGTTACCTTCCTCCTTGTTTGGTTGGCAGCGGATTGTCGAATGTAGTTCCGTGTGTTTTCTTACATAAATGCAACGATACTGAAATAAAATCCACTAAAATCGTCACATTTGTGTGTCATATAGTTAATAAACTTATTTTTATCAAGCTAGATATGTTCCTACCAACTGCACGATTTATCTCACACGCGCAAACATTAAGTGGCATGTCAAGAGAGTCAAGATATTTCCCGTCGTTAGCCGTTACGCGCGGAAAGATACATATTGGCTGAAAATAGAAACTGAGCAGGGCATGAGTGCTCACTTTATCCCGAACCTGCTATACACGTTATACAGTTCGTCGGGGCATTTCAAAATACAGGTGTTTTGCATGTTACGTTGTTGCATTTGTATTAAATTGCAATATTTTTAAATTATTTCATTTTTAACATTATTTGTTGCACTGTCTTCCTTCTGGTGGCTTCTCAGTGGTATGTGTTTTTCACGCAAAAAAACCATATAAATCAAAATTTTTATATCAAAGTACGTTTTCCATGGACTGAGAAACACAATAAAGCTCAAATCGATTAAAAAAACGGTAATTACTTTTGGAAATACAGTTATTCAATCTCAATCAGGTTCTATGAAATTCTTTGGTTCTCTGTTTCTAGGATTCGACTGAAGCTGCAAGTATGGCATCCAATGACGTTATAGACTGTAGAGAGCAGGAGCGTGCATACAGAACTATGAGATTTGTATTTTATTTCTCTAACTGTACCGGGTTTGCACCTTTCCAATGGAAAACTAGGGAAGTCAAGTATTCATTTACTGCTGCATTTTACAGTAGTATTCTTGCAGTTTTGCTGTTATATGGGTTTACAGATGACACAGTAGAAAAATGGAATTACGTATCCATAGCGGAAAACAAAAGGATAGTAATTTTAACAATTTTAAGTAACATTTTAGTTGTTACGACTACTTTTACAATTATTTTTGTGAACGTTATATTCAACTTCAAACAGCTGAAAAAACTGTTTGAAACTGTTGAATTCTTTGATATTTTTTTCCTAGAAAAGTGTTCTCTGTTTGGCACAAAGAAAGTAAATGGAGATTTAAAAATCTACGTATTTATAATGCTTTCAATTTCCACTGTAGGGTTCCAAATTTATATTTTAAAAAACGTTCATAGCAGCTTTGCAAGTATTTTAGCTAATGCAATACAATTTTTCATATTAATTTCATTCCATGTGCAACGATATGTTATTATGAACTTGATTCAGTCAAAATTCAAAATTTTGAATAATACACTTGGAAATATGTTTGACGATAAAGTGTTGAATAAATCAGTGAACAGCGAATCCCAAACTGTACATATATTAGAAATGAACAAGAGCAGACGAGATCTGGAAAAAACTGAACAAATAAATTCAAGTCAAATAAAATCTGCAGTTACTGAAACCAACAGTCTAATTACTTCGCTGTCGTTGCTTCATCACAAACTTACTGATGTTACCTTGACTGTTAACTCAATGCACGGTCTAATTTTACTGTTAAACTTATTCAGTCTGTTTGTCCAAATCACCACATGTGTCTATTTCAGTATTGTTTTAGCTGTAGAGAAGCCTCGTGAAACACATGAATGCACAGTTCTTGTATTTATGATCTGGAGTGCAGTGACAACCATTGCTAACTCACTGCTTACTATTAAGATCAGTAACGATACAAGAGCGGAGTCCCTAGACACTATACGTATTGCCAATGAGTTATTATTGACAAAAGACCTGAGTGTAGAAGATAAGGAACAACTGAAGATGTTGGTAAGTCAAGTCCGCGGTAGAGAGGTGACCTTCACTGCTACTGGTTACATAACACTCGACTATGTCTTCTTGTCATCCATGATAGGAGCAGTTGCTACCTACGTCCTGGTCGCTTTACAATTTCGCTCAATGAACTTATAATATGCTAGTTAAACGTTAAACTTTATTTAACAATGACATTTTTAATAGATACGATTTATCGCCAGTCATAAAATTACTATTACAATCTAGATCTATTACTTGTTCCTGATTAAAGTAACGTTTCCAGTGGAGGATATAACGTATAATTAAATTAACTCATTTATTCATAGACCCATCAAAACAATAATTCAACTAACCACGAACTGACAAAATATCAAAATTATTAGTGTACAATGGAGGAAAAGTATTACATTGGAATTTATATGGCTGTAATTGGACAATAAATAAGAATTGTAACAATTATTTACTTCTTTATTATTGTTATGCTACTTATAATTAATTCTCATTTGTTTTACATTTAGTTAAAAGTTTTCTCTATATATTTGTTTCTTAAAAGTGATAATTCTTCTGTATAAATTACACGCATGGGTTGTAAACCGGCCTACGCATGAACTGTAGGTTGGTAAACAAATAAAAATAATAACATATATCAGTTTCTATAACACGCCGTAAAGCTTTCGAATGTACTTTTAATATCTACATTACAGAATACATTTTAAACTCATTCTATGCTGAAATATGTGTAGGCACCGTTAAAAAAGTAGATTTTTTGAGTTACTCACCTATACGTAACGGTTTACGCGGGAACTTCAGTTACTGACCCGTCAAGTATTTAACTATGAATGGTATGTACTGTAAATACTATGATTTAGTCATGACGATACGATTTTGTTGAGAAAAAATGCAGCATTACAGTATTCAGAACATTTCACTATCATTTTAGTAATAATACTAAAATGTATAAAATATGTCGAGAATGAAAATCTCAGATTTCAAGTACAAAAAAAATTACCTGACATCTGTCTGGGATAGCTGAATAGAAACTAACCTGACATTGTAGAAAGTTCAAATATTTATGCAAGAAAAGCATAGTGAAATATAAAGTTCTTGCTGCAATTTTATGTTTATATTAGCTTGTAAGAAGCAGTCCTTCACATCTCCAGAAAAAATTGGTTTAACCTACGCGTAACATGTGAGCATGTTAATAACTGTCAACTGACTACAACATTTGACTAAATAATCTTGAACTTTCAGAATATAATGAATACCGTGTCGTTGAATGATTCTCTAACAACATTGTTTGCATTATTGTTAATGCTTTCTCTGTATGGAGATTAATATTTGTAGTTGACACTACTTACTCTATAAATGTTTGAGGTTTCTTTTCTAAAATTCATAAAACTTGAAAAAAATACTTTTTGTGGTATGTATCTCAGAGTCTTTTTGCAATGTCCTACATCTTTTGTTTTATTGTCACGATTCTTAAGCAATACTGTCTTCGCAAAGATTTATGAAATAGCGTCTTTAATGGTTTTGACATTTGTTACTTGGACTTAGGGCTTCAAAAATGAATTTTAATTTAGTTTCATTGATAGAGATGTAATATTCGCTAAACAAACGAATCATTTGATGTTTTTGCATCAAATGTTCTGTTATTTAGTATACTTCTGATGACAAAACATGCTATATAAATTTATATCATAGTTCAAAAATATAAACAATCAGGAAACAAAAAAATTCTAACAAAAAATGTCACGGACATAAGAAAAAAAATACTAAGAATTAAAAAACGTAGAATAGAACCAATTTGTTAGGAGTGCAATAGGCCTATACAGTTATTGTTATTTTTTGGAGTCGGTGGAATCTAAGGTTAACCAACGTGTGACGAAGTAGCGTAGGTATACTTCAATTTAGTTGAAATTAACGTTGACTGCAACTAAGTTTTCTTACTCGACAGAAATAATGCAGCCGCGAGGAATTGAAGAACACGGGGCGCAGAGGATGGCGTATAGCGGGGCTGAGAGGGGAGCATCTTGAGTGAGCGACCCGAATGCGGGCAGACGTGTGAGGGCAGACGTTGACAGTTGGGTTGGTCCGATATATAAAATTTCGATGCGGTTGTATGATATGAGTTTACTCTAATTGTATTCTGTTATGGTTCATAGATGATTAGAATCGCCTTACGGTAGGTAAATTAGTTTTAACAGATTTGTGTTTATTTGTCAGTAGATTTTCAAGGCGTCGCCAGGCCCTCTTTTTCTTATCTCTTGTAAAAGGGTTAATTTAGATTACTTTATAATTAAGGTGCGGCTTCAGGTAATTGTATTCATTTATAAATTTCTTCAATTAAGTATTGCTACATTATCGAACAAACGCAACTTTAAATATATGTTGTCAACCTTAGGATATTTCAAAAAATGTCTTAAAAGATTGGCTGACACCGACTCCAAAAATAACAATGGGCTGATTGTATGTTTCTGTCCTTATAAATTGGTTGTATTCTAACTAGTCTAAAAATAACGTAATTATTTATATACTTTTTAGATAATTTTTTTCATAGTAATTTATTTTTAAGTCGGTGTTTTTCTTTGTTAAAAAATTATATTTTTTGATTTTTTGTGGAGTTATGGTGACTACTTTCCACAGTCGTGCCTTCATTCGTTACGGAGTTCCATTGGGCCTTTGCAGTCCAAGTCAGTCCAGAATGTCCTCGACTATAGTTTGGTACCAATACCTAGTCTTGGATTGTCATAAACCTACTAAGATCTCAATCACTATACATTTCCTATTAGATTTTGAGGTGTTCCCTGGTGTATCTTCGAAATCCAAGGTCCAATGAGAATTAAATTAAAATTTGAACCATTGAAAATATTCTCTTTCCAAAAATAAATCCAAATCGGTTTATAAATGACGTAGTTGTGAGGTAAGAAACATATAATAGATTACAACCGAATTGATAACCTTCTCCTTTTTCTGAAGCCGGTTAACATTATAATAATGATTGTGAGATATACTTTTCAATAGAAGAACATAAATTTGGACATCTGAGGATAATCAACGCATGTAATGCATGGGTAGTGGCAAATATGAATGTCGATTCTTGTTACTACAGTAAGATTTCAACATGTATTACAAGATCAAAACTCTGATACATAAATATTTGTATTTATGTATATTACACACGAAAGGAAGAATTCCTTTTTTTTTTTTTGTTACAATATTCTAGTCATAATCGATGGACATTTTGTCTAAGAGTATTATAATTTTGAAACATTATTGAAATCATTCAGAATTAATAATTTTATATCATTATAATATCGATATATTTGTGAAGTATCACATTTATGTGCCTGTACGTTATATGTTACCATTAACTATAGTTTAAACATGTTGTAGAGAAGTCATGCAATATTAATGCTTGTTTTCAATACAATTATTTCAAATAAACTTTGTGAATATTTCGAAATAGCCTCCATGGAATCAAATGTGTAGCTATTCAATAACATTGTCTGTAATTTTACTTATATAATATATTGTAAGTATTTAAATTCTTAACGTTTTATAGGAAATGTAACTAAATTTCAATCTTTATATTGTGTTTTCATATTATATATAATATTTGTGACTCGAATTGCTCTATGTACCTATGAATTTTCCATTATGTTAATCAGCATGTTTTTTTTTTAACAGTGAGCTTAGATTCAAGCTGTTTAAAGATTGTGTCAGTATGACTGCTATTAGTAAAGTACGTATATTCGCAAGCAGATAAATAATCAATACAATAATTACAGTAAATATGTTTATTTTTATTCGTATAATTTAAGTTATTTTCCAGCTTTCTGTTTTATTAAAGTTATTCGTAACATGGTTCAAAATGCTGCGCATAATAATAATATTCTTTTAGAGAGAAATACAGAGCAAAATATTTCTTAGAATGTAGCAAAAAACTAAAATATATTACCAAAGAACTTAACAAATTCAGTAATATTAGAGAGGAGTTGATAAATTTAATATTAAACAAGGCTGTTCAGAAAAACTGAAACCATCGGAGTATAATGAAGGCAGTCGAATACGCACCTTGGAGTTATGTCACCGTACACTCTAATACATAATACGAACAATTAATGCAGTGTACTTACGCTGTAGTCATAGTCAGTTCATTCATCTATGTGATATCATGTGTCTGTTACGGCAGTTTTGTAACCGTAAAAAGTATACATAAAAGAACTTCAAAGCCGAACCTTCCTACGGAACATTTGTGTTGATTGATTCTTGGGTAGTGTTAAACGTCGCTAAATCATTTCTAACTATCCAGATTACCTACAGCCAATGATATACTCTTGACAAGAGACCTTAGTGTAGAAGATAAGGAACAACTGAAGATGTTGGTAAGTCAAGTCCGCAGTAGAGAGGTGACCTTCACTGCTACTAGTTACATAACACTCGACTATGTCTGATTGTTATCCATGTCCAGAGCAATAAGAACACACGGCCTTGTTATTGCGCAGTTATAAGTTGTGTAAATAATTCAGCTTTACGTCTGCAAAAAATTTAATAATATGCAACTCCAAATTGATTATTTTATAAAATTAGCTGAACTTTTACCTTCCATTATACAATACGCAAACTTAATGGCATTTATGAAAGTGTAACGCTTTGTGTTCGGACTTATATGAGTGACATGAAATTCAATATGAATATATTTAAATACTTGTGTAATCTCTACCGGTCGCTAGTGACTATACTGGTATTAATGTCACAGCGGACACATGGAAAAATGCATTTTATTTTTTTCAATTTGTACCTTGAATATGATTCTGTATGTTACATAAACAAAAAAGAGTACATTTTAACTTATAGTAAAATGGTTGTACATATAACTAACAGAAAACTACATTACTTAACTTAGAAATCATCATTGATACTATTCAAATCATGTTGTTATACGATGGTATAATTCTGACGTTGTCAATTGCTATGAATATTAAAGAAATCATCATTGATACTATTCAAATCATGTTGTTATACGATTGTGTAATTCTGACGTTGTCAATTGCTATGAATATTAAATGTTTGTTATCCTTTAAATAAGTGATGGAATTAAAATTATACTGTTTTAAAGTTTACGTTAGTATCATTGTTACTTTACCTTACAATGATTTAGCAATAATTATAATAAACGAGAGCATTTACAAACAATATGTGTGGATGTTTTGTTAAAAATGATTTTTGCAGTGATAGATAATTTTTTCGAAGCAAGAAATTATATGGTGAACCTACTCTTCACTTCTAGAGGGTAGGCTCAACAAAACAAAAATAGACAAGGTACACAACAAGCAAATCATAGAATACGAAATCAGTTTATCCAATGTTATTGCTTCTGAAAATCTGTTCCTAGCAAGTGAATAACATTAGAACAATGCAAATAGTTACTAAGAAACTGGGCCTCTGTGCGCACTTAGAAATTCATGCACTATCGTGACTGAGTACATATAACATGAGCTCACACAAATTCTGTTAACAATGTATTCTTAGTCCAAGTAAGTGCGTCACGTACGGACGTCAACATTGCGTGTGCAAAGTGAACTAGACAACTTTCTCAAAGAAAGTAATCAATGCAAACTTAGCAATTAACGTCATAATATTGAGTACAGACATTCACGTCTAAATGCTCCAGTCTGGTTCTCTCAAATCTCTAAGCAAGGGCTTTTCAAAACATTGCAAATACAATTAAAATAGACGGCGAGTCATTAAAGCTATTTGACCAATGGGTCATTACGGCGCTTGCCAAAACAGAAACACAATTACAGAAAATCATGAAACATTACCCTATAAATACCTCATATACACAATTTCATATAAGTTTGGATAAATTTGACAGCAACTTATGGGCAATAATTTGTAATATTTTGTTACATGTGTCACTACACAAGGCAAACTTTGCAGTATAAATGCTGAAATGGACATCTCAGGTTCATTTTAGAGCTAAAAAATATCTTGCATTGTACAAAAAATCACAAAATACTAAAAAAATAATGCCTATAATGTGCTGTCATATTTAGCCAAACTTATATGAAACAGACACAAACATCAATAAACCCGGACAAAAAATTTTACGAGAAGGCAGCCGAACAAAGAATTTAGAAAAAATCTGCAGTTACACCTAGCACTAAGCTCATGACGGCAGTTCACAACCTAACTAATACAAAGTGGAGCAGCCGACTTGCATGTTTTCTGAAGCTAGAAGCACGAACCTGTGACAGAGCGGCTCACACCCACACACCAGCTAAACCTGGCCAGAGCTTAACAACTGCGCTAGCACGGGGAAGAGGAGAGGCAGGTTACAAGAAAACATTAGCTAACAAAGAATAGCAAAGAGATCACGAACCGAGACAAAGAAAAAACTTTAGAATCTATGTAAGTTGTACAAAATGCCGATGCGCGCCACTGTCGCCATTGGGCACTAGATGGTGCAATATCCTACCCGTAAGTGTCTCTTATACGATGAATAAAGAGTGTACAAAAAGCGTGCAACCCCTGGAAAACAGTACTTTCTCAATATGTAGCGTACACAAACACTCTTGATTAAGTAGTATCATACTGAGCATGAAGGATGAGAAAAATCTTGTCTTGAAGCTCTTGAAGCAAAGTTCATACAGCAGGTAACAAGAAAACAATTCTTGAAGTGACATATAATAGCGAAGAAAATAGAACTTGACGATATAGATCATAGTTGAAGAGAGTCTTGAAGTTTCAGGTCACAATGAGACGAAGCGTAGAAAGCAAGAAGTTCAAGAGTCCCCACAAATTCACATATCCGGGAATCGAAGAGAAGAGGACGCGTCAAACACAGCCTCCTTTTTTAGTAACTCCTGGAAAACGGCAACCAGTAGCACAGCCAAGGGTAGTGGGTTGCAGCGCTAAAAATAGACAGGCGCAGGAGTGCCCAACACATTGCAACACAGGTGACAGCATAAGCAGTCGGGTGAACGCGCAGCAGTCATCGCAGCTCCTCCAGGTTCACAGCCACTCATGGCATCTTCACAGGTGCCGCAGACTCTTGATGAGGCTGGGAATGCGATGAAGCATGAAACGGAAATATGAAGGCAGGAGAAAAATATACGAACAAAGCGTGAAGAAACAAACTTCCTCTAAATACAAATGCACCTAAACTATAAAAAAATTACAACAATATATACCCTGAAAAAGGAATACATTACACAGTTACTTATTCACAAGAGACAAATTTCTTTAAGTAACTCACATGAGCCTTCTGGGTTTCCCCGAGGGGATTTCGGTAGGCTCAAGACAACTGTATTAAGGCCTCTGCCTACCTCGGAGCGCGGCGGGAGCAAGGATAGGGTTTTACATGTTGAACTAAATTCCGTGTAGCTCTGTCACCCTTTGAGATATCGCTTTCGGATGAAAACCATTTTCTGCATTGAGAAGAGGAGAATACTGCGACGTAAACGAAAATGTGAAAATAATTTTATGAATACAGAGTTTTGAGTGTTTAGTCGGCATGAAAACACTTATTTGCTCATAATTTTCAGGGTATTGATATAATTTGCTAAAAGATTCCGTAGCAGTGTGGGCCGTATCGTACTGAACAAAAAAGTCAGTGGTGGCATATACGTAGGTTTGAAAGTAACTGAGATATTTAGGAATATAATGTAACCTGTAACGCCCTATCCTTGCTGCCGCCGGAGCTCTGAGGTAGGCAGAGTCCTTAAGGTATAGAAACCATTTAAAAACATAGGGCTCTTTGACTTGGGCAAAATTTCCCACTGAAGTTTGCCGCTGCAGCGGGAAGAAGGAAAATTCCTACATAAAACCATGTCGCCAACAGAAACGAGAGGGTCAAATCTGGACTAATATAACCGTTCCGCGATCTTCCTTTTCTCTGCGGCGAGATGTCATGCCACCTGGTCATATATAGCGTCCCGGTCGACGTCTTTCAACGAGGAGGTGGGAGATGTAATGCGCCATACATTGAGGATAGGATAAGAGGGATGACGACCAAGAAAGGTGATACAGGGCACTATTGTGGTATTTTCTATTGATTAATTTTTGTAAGAGGTGTGGTTTACAAGTTTGCAATCATGTAGTTTACAAAGGCAAATAGAATTATAGAAGACAAGAAAAACTCACAAAAGTTTGTTGGTGGAAATAATATTTGAAAACTGTTCCCATCATGTGATCCAGTAAAATTATTTTGAAACGAGGAATAATTTTTCCAAGGTTAATCCAACGAGTCTAAATTTATGTAGACGAAATAATAATTTAATGTGAAATATTACGAATGAATTATTGTAGCGACAGACTGAATACAAACAGACTCGATCATACTACCTATAGGCGAAGGGATGATTTCAGTAATTAGTCCAAAATAAAAAAAACTTAATTTTGTTTACATCATGTCTCTAGTCGTCGGATTCCAGGCTAGGAACTTGCTCTGGCACTTTGTAGCTGATTTAAGAGAACCACGGTTAATTTTATCTGACATATTCTAACGGCCGAACAACAAACTCATATTCTTTACTTAGATTTTTTAGTTTCATTTTTAACAGTTCGGGAGTAGTAAATGTGACGATCTTACCTGGGAATTCTCTTCATATCTGACCCAGTCAATCAGTACCTCCGACAGACGGTAAATAGAAAAACCACTTCCTTCCTTGTCAGCTAGCAGTTGGGTAGGAGGCTCGGCAGACTAGGTACTATGACGGCAACTCACCCTCTGGACTGCAATCCAGCAAGTGGACTCCACGACGGTTGTAAATTGCACGAGAACTGGATGATCAACTCTTCGGAAGTCTTCGCTGCGATCGTAGGCCTCATAAGTCTTCTTTGAGTAAAAATTCCCATCACTATTCTCTGATAGCCATAAATTTGTATTTCTATACATTATGTGTCTACAAACGTAGCTTCGTGTTCTCTGGGCAATACTATTCACGACGAGAAGTAGCGTTGTTCGATTTAATCCAGATACAAACTTATTTTAATCATATTTCATAGATTTAACACCAATATCTCCGTTGTAATCGAAACATTTCTGTATATTTTTTCTCGATATTTTATTTTTCTCATTGTACGACCCCAGAGAATCGTCCTTTTCATATCGACGGCCAAACATCAAGTTCTCTGTCAACAACACAAATATTTTAGTCTGTAGTATGGCTACTATCACACACCAACTCACATGGGAGCACGGTCGCAGAAGAACAGGCCTGAACACTCGCCTATCTAACAATGTATTTTGCTTGACCCCCTTGTTGTTTGGCTGTAGTTCGTCAAGTTACCGAGAATGTCGTACTTTTTGGCACTGTTTTCCTTTGTTAAATTTATAAAGTAAATTAAGATTTCTGGAGCCTTTTCTTAAATTTGTGAACGAAGGAAGTATTTCATAAATTGATAAAAAATACGTTTTGATAAATTGTTTATCTTAGTTGAACGGAAGTGGGCGGAGTTTGAGCCGACCGCCCTAACAGCAGCGCCAAAAACCTACAGCATTGTCGTGAACTTAGTGAACTACAGCCAAACAACAAGGGGGTCAAATATCCAGGCGAGTGTCCAGATCTGTTCTTCTACGACCGTGCATGGGAGCATAAATCCATCAGTAAGTGGCCTTAACCTTCATTGCCACGAACAGTGAGCAGAGCAACTCATAAGTAGGGGATAAACTATCTGATTCACTCTCAATTAAACTCTAATCACCATGGGCTCTTCCACAAAAATAAAAGAAAATCTAAAATTAAGGCCCATACCAAACATCCACATCAAAACAACAACAATGAACTGGGGGGGGGGGGGAGGTGTTTATCAAATGTAAACAAATAACAGCAACTCGCAACAAGGGGGTAAACAAACTATAAACAACATTTCAAAATTACCATACGTAGCTCAGAATTTAAATCAACTGACAAATTTTCATAATAAGTATTGTGAATAGAGAGGTATACTGGACATCGTTACATAGAGGGATTAGTGTGACCATGTGTGTGGTGTCTCTTCGCATGTAAACCTAACCTTAAAGTCAGTAGGTCCTACATAAACTACCTCTGTAGCCTTAAGAATATAAGTGGTTACACTAATAAAGTTATTGTACTAAACTACTCAAATCAATTACCACTTTAGTTGACAGCAGGGACAAACTTCTTAAAGAAACGCGAATACTTTCAAGTAACAACCATGGGTTTATTTACCGCAACAACTTAAAAACAATAACAGACAAATAATCAGTTTACAATAAACATGATGAATACCAATTAACTCGACGGCGCGATTACTGCTTTACCGAAGTGATCAAACAATAACAAAAAATAAATAAATAAATAAATAAATAAATAAATAAATAAAATATTATGAACTCGGCCTCACACGGCCTTAAATAAAAGAGCGACAAAACATTCCACGCTATCTAGCGAACAGTCACAAAGTTTGATTTGACAAACTGGAATTTTATAAATATCTCTCGTTATAAACAAACAGAAGTAGAGCTCGTGAACCCGTCTTTCAGTTTCATAACAAATACATCTGTCCTCCTGTAGAGGCATAACAACATGACGACATTACTTAAACCAGAAATCTCTCAGGCCACGAGATATAAACATACAGACCGGCCAACACTACCGCATCTCTATTTAGTAGACATGTGATTAGGACATCAGTTTAGTTGATATTAATTAATTTCATTTCATGAGGTGCAGTGATAATTAAAGTCGGTATTGTAAATCTAGTGAAAAGCTTTCTCGTCTACGAAAGACGCCATATTGTCTTTATTAATATTACAGTAAATAAACTAGTTGTAATAATAACATGTTAAATTGTTCATAGATAGATGGCAGTTGCTATACTTGGTACGGATTAGTATCTGATTGGAACTCGTATTGCTTACATTAAAATTACTGTATTCAAGCTATTTACATTTTTAAAATAATCATATGAATGTTGTATCCAGAACCCATGTTGCCCTTGAATTTGTTAAATGTAAATTAGCTAGTTAGCAGAAAGGCATTGTACAATTTTTGTACTCGATTTTTACATGGTAATTTGTACTTGTCTTGAACTTGTGCTGCAACGAGAAAATATAAAGTATTGCAAACTCTCTTTGGCTCTAATTAAAGGCCTGTTTGTGTTTACTTTTTAGTATGTGCCATGTAACTTCTAAGCTCATGGAGGAAAGTTTCTGAACTAAAATTGCAGTTGTTACTTGTGACCTTTTTCTTTGGTTGTTTGTTGTTGTTATGTTTAGTTTATTAATTGGTTATTAAACAGCTTAATTTTGTCTCACTAGTTAAGTGAAATTTAGTTTATTTTTGGTTACCAGCCCAGTAGTGTTTCACCACGAAACATTGGTCCTCCGCTGCCGGATATTCAGCAGAATATTGTGAAAATTTGCTGAATACATATTCTTAGTTGTGTGGTTGTGGCGTTGCGTCTTGTACGGATTCACCTGCAAACGATCACCTCATTTCTGTCGTGGGTTTTGGTAGGCTAGGTCTATTAATCTATTTGCACATCGTTATGGCAGACAAAACATTACCGTTTAAAATACGCCTTGAGAGGGCAGAAAATCGATTGCAGCGAGCCTACAAGTTGTCTCTTGAATGTGCAACTGATACAGCAAAAAGAGAACCGTTTATTGCCACGTGCAGCGACTTTGGTGCTTTGAAAACGGGATTTGATGAAGATCATCTCCAACTTGAAGTAGCGTGTTCTGGTGAAGTGACATTTCCCGTGGACAAACACCGGGAAAGACTCGAGAGTTTCGACGAAGTTTACACCAAAATTATGGTCATCTACGACAGAATGATCGCACAGAGTCTTCCTATAACATCATCTGAAACAACAAGCAGTGGGCTTGGCAGTCAGGTAATGTTACCCTCAATTAAACTTCCAACGTTTACGGGACAACCTAAAGATTGGATGAATTTTTCCAACTTGTTTGCTGTTCTTATTGCTGACAATCGTAACTTATCAAACATTGAGCGTATGTCGTACCTGAAGTCAGCTTTAGAAGGTGAGCCTGCATCTCTTATTCAGTCCTTCACATTATCAGATACAAATTATCAGATCGCCTGGGATATTTTAGTTATACGCTATAACAACCAGCGACTTATAAGGTCATATCATATGATGCCCTCTTGTTAACCCATGAAGCAAAATCAAGCGTTACCACCTTAATAAATAATTTACTTTCATGTATCGCAGAAAATGTAGGTGCTTTAAAGGCAATGGACCTACCTATTAAAGAATGGGACCTACTGTTAGTACATATATTAGAGAGAAAATTAGACTCCAACTTACGTAAACAATGGGAACTGAAAATGTGTGATAGTAAATCTCCTACTTTAGATGATCTAATGAAATTTCTTGAAAGTCATAGTAAGTACTCAGAGTATGACCCCCAAAACTGTCACGCAACCCAGTAAAAAAACCCTTGGACAATGTTTGTAGGCAAGACAGTTACAGGTCAACATTGTGGTATTTGTAAAAACGATCACCCACTGTTCAAGTGCCCAGTATTTTTTGGCAAATCATCGCAAGAACGATTCAATATCGCCAAACGAAGCGGGGTGTGTCTGAATTGTTTGCGATATGGCCATAGGGCTGCAGCTTGCTTATCTACATCATCTTGTCGTTTATGTGAAGCCCGACATCATACGTTATTACATTTTGAATCACAAGTTGCGTCTGAATTGCACGAGAATGTAACTACTGATAGTACAGAAGAGGAAACTAGAACAGTAAACCTCAGTTCAGATAACACGTTAACATCATTTCATGGGAGCATGCTGTCCATGGTGGTTTTATCCACTGCACTTGCTCATGTTCAAGATTCATTAGGCAATTTTCAAGAAGTACGAGTGTTGTTGGACTCAGCCAGTCAAGCCAGTTTTATTAGTGAACAATGCTGCCAACGATTGGGGTTGAAACGACGACGGACATCTCTAACTATTCAAGGTTTGTCATCAGCAAATGTTAGTGTATCGAAAGGAGTTACTTCCTGTTGCATCAAACCAGTTGGTTTACCTAATCCACAGTTTCAAGTAGACGCCTTTCTATTAGCAAAGATCACTAATGACCTGCCTCAATCTAAACTGCCAGTTGAAGCATGGTCCCACTTTGAGAATCTACAACTGGCTGATCCTTCTTTTTGCACACCCGGGCCTGTAGATATGTTGTTAGGGGCTGATGTATATCCATACTTGGCGTATGGCAGTAAAATTGAAAGAGGTAACAACATTCTAGTTGCATTGGAAACAGTCTTCGGATGGGTGGTAATGGGCAAAATTAGAAATACCAATAGGCTAATCCGGCTTCATGCTGTGTGTCGATGTTGTCAGTGCCTCAATCTTTGGAAGTGAGAATGCAACGATTTTGAGAATTAGAAGAAGTTCCTAAAACTTCATATTTATCACCTGAAAACCAGCAGTGTGAAGACCACTTTAAACAAACCTGTAGTCAAGATGAGAGTGGCCACTATGTTGTGTCATTACCTTTTTTTGAGCCAAAACCAGTGTTGGGTGTCTCTCGAACCCGTGCAATGCGATGTTTACAAGCCTTAGAACGTCGTTTAAAACGACA
Source organism: Medauroidea extradentata (assembly GCA_003012365.1). Lineage (NCBI taxonomy): Eukaryota > Metazoa > Arthropoda > Insecta > Phasmatodea > Phasmatidae > Medauroidea > Medauroidea extradentata. The sequence goes on along the minus strand of PNEQ01072967.1, from coordinate 30,375 downwards.
ACCTGAACTCAAGGAACAGTATCACAACTTCATGAAGGATTATTTAATACAAGGCCACATGGAACCAGTGAGAAATATAGACATTAACCCTTACACCTACTATATACCACATCACTGCATCATTAAACCAGATAGTAGCACAACCAAGTTAAGAGTGGTGTTTAATGCCTCTGCTAAAACTAACCAAAACATTAGTTTGAATGACATGCTGTTGACAGGGAAAAAACTACAGAATGACATTTGTGACATTTTATTGCGGTTTCGCTGTCATGATGTGTTTACAGGCGATGTTCAGCAAATGTACCGTCACATTTGGGTGAGTGCAAACGACCGCAGCTATCAGCGAATTTTGTGGCGGTTCTCTGAAGCTGATCCTGTACAAGAATTTGAGTTAACCACAGTGACCTACGAAGAGTCTGCAGCTCCATTCCTGGCCCTTCGTACCTTGCAGCAATTAATTACTGATGATGGAAACAAATTTCCTACTGTAAGTTCTGTGTTGAAAACCGATGTGTATATGGACGATGTAGTTACTGGAGCAGCTACAGTAGAAGATGCTATCACTATACAAAGAGATTTGATACACTTACTGAAAGCTGGAGGTTTCAACCTGAGAAAATTTATGAGCAATCGTGAAGAACTCTTATCTTGGATACCACCTGAAGCTTGCCAACAACCGATGTTACGATATTTTGATTCTGAATCAAATGCAACACAGAAAGTACTTGGACTCCGATGGGACCCTCAAGCTAATGTTTTTGCTTATTCAGTGAAATCTCATGCCTTTACCCCTTCAAAAAGGTCTGTTCTGTCTGAGTTAGCTGGCATTTTTGATCCTCTTGGTTGGCTATCCCCATTCACACTCATGGCCAAATCCATCATTCAACAATTGTGGTTGCAAGGCATTGACTGGGACTGTCCACTGCCATCCGCAGTTAGTGACAAGTGGTTAGCCTTTCAAGCTGAACTCCCAGAATTAGCTCATCTCTCTATCTTTTTGACCATACAGAATCACCTCCAACAGCAAAGTAGAACTCCATGGATTCTGCGATAGTTCCGAGCTTGTTTACTGTGCTGCGGTATATATACGTGTCACAGATGCAAACGGACAAGTACACGTCCGACTAATCTTTTCCTAATGCAAGTTAGCACCTCTGAAGACGGTTACCATTCCACGTTTGGAGCTTTGTGCCGCATTGTTACTTGCTAAGATACTATCCTATGTTCGCTCTAGTATTCTACAGAGTGTAACTATTTATCAAATTTGGGCACGGTCTGATTTCATGGTTGCCTTACATTGGATCTCTGGATCTCCACATTTATGGAAGACATTTGTTGCCAACCGTGTGAGCCAAATCCAAGAGATGACGTCAGTTGAGTGGTGGCACCATGTACCGTCGAAGCACAACCCGGCAGACTGTGGGTCTCGAGGGTTTACACCTTCACAACTTGTTCAGCATCATCTGTGGTGGAACGGACCAAAGTGGCTAGCTCTTTCAGAAGCAGAGTGGCCAACAAATTCAACTGTCGAGATGGCTGATGATGTGAATTGCATAGAAGTTGAAGAGAAAAAGTTGACGCTAATAGTCTCTTTCCATGACCCTGAAATGCACATTCTGTTAGAAAGATGTGGATCGTATCTCAAGGTAATTCGCTCTACTACATATGTCCTGCGTTTTATGCATAACTGTCGCCACTTAACATCAAAAATTTCTGGAGCATTAAAAAAAACAAGAGTTGGATGCTGCATTGCAAATGTGGATTTTAATTGTTCAAAGTGAGACTTATTCCAATGACATTGCTACATTAAAAAAGAATAATTCTGTGTCGCAGCCTCTTCGTAAGTTGTCACCATTTTTGGATGATAAGGGAGTGCTCAAGGTGGGCGGTAGACTCAATATTGGACCTAGCAATTATGAAAAGAAACATCCGGTCCTCCTACCAGGAACACACCTGTTCACAAGTCTTTTGATACGACACGAATATCAATTAAATCATCATCCAGGAATTGCCACCCTTCAGGAAATTCTCCGAGAACGATTTTGGATATTGGGAGACAAACGGGTTATCCGCAAATGCATAACCCACTGCATGCAGTGCTATCGCTCAAAACCCCCAACCTCAGCTCCAGTTATGGGGAACCTACCATCGCCTAGGATTCAACAAGTTAAACCATTTTCATCTTCTGGGGTAGACTATGCTGGTCCTTTTTACATCCTTCGGTCACGCCACAGAGGGACCCGAAGTGTAAAATCGTATGTGTGCTTGTTCGTGTGCCTTGTCACCAAGGCCATTCTCTTGGAGCTTGCAACGGACCTGACCACAGAGACTTTTATTGCAGCACTGAAGAGATTCATCAGTAGGCGTGGTAGATGTTGCCATATTTACAGTGACTGTGGAACCAATTTCGTTGGAGCTTCCAGACAGTTGATTGATTTACACAACACTTTAACTTTGCCAGCACATAAAGATAAAATCATCAATTTTCTAGCACCCCTTGCCATTACTTGGCATTTTATCCCTCCTGGCGCTCCCCACTTTTGTGGTCTGTGGGAGGCAGGGATCAAATCCGTTAAAACACACTTCGAGTTGTGGGAGAACAACATATTACATATGAAGAATTTTATACAGTTCTAGTACAAATGGAGGCAATTCTAAATTCACGACCTATGTGCCCCTTAAGTTCAGACCCTCATGACCTATCTGCTCTCATACCAGGTCATTTTTTAACAATGGAGCCTCTTACTGCAGTGCCAGAGGTTGATCGCACAGTGATACCCATGAGCCACTGCACTCGATGGCGACTGGTAGAACACATTCATCAAGACATATGGAAAAGATGGCATAACGACTATTTGTATACTCTCCAACAGCGTTCCAAGTAGACGCAATCAGCCACTCAGTTGGAACCTGGTGCACTGGTATTGGTGCGTGATGAACGACTTCCACCTCTTCAATGGAAACTTGGACGTATTGTAAACCTCCATCCAGTTGCTGACGGAATTCTCCGTGTAGCTACATTACGTACTCTGCAAGGTCTCTTGAAGAAACCCCTCCTCAAACTGTGTGGCTTACCAAATGGAAGTGACTAGGGAAAAATAACTAATTTTGGTGGGCGGATAATGTTTGTGTTTACTTTTTAGTATGTGCCATGCAACTGCTAAGCTCATGGAGGAAAGTTTCTGAACTAAAATTGCAGTTGTTACTTGTGACCTTTCTCTTTGGTTGTTTGTTGTTGTTTTTATGTTTAGTTTAGTTTACTAATTGGTTACTAAACAGCTTAATTTTGTCTCACTGATTAAATGAAATTTAGTTTATTTTTGGTTACCAGCCCAGTTGTGTATCACCACGAAACAAGGCCTATTTACAGAAACTAAAATTTGTTTTCCATTTCATAAATCGTTAGAAGTTTGTTGTTAACTTGAGTTAACAGTTTGATCTTCGTTCTGTGGTACATTTTTCTAGGCCTTTGGACAAAATAGCGAACTGCTGTTCATACTTTTAAATGTCTACAATTTGACAATATTAGGATTACAGGAGTTATATAGAAACCTTTATTCAGAATTGTATTTAAAACCAGCAGTAATTTAGTACTGAGTATGTTAATTTGTCTTTTACGTGTTTTGTCCATGCCGTTTTAATATTATCTAAGTGGTGAAAGTTGAAACATTTTTAGATCACACGAGAGATATGAATAATCAATTTTCAGAATTTCATCAAACTCGGTACACATATGATTTGTTTAAGCTGCGCAACAACTACACAGTAGCAGAAATTTTTAAAAAAATTAATCATCTGAGATATCTAAATAACCGTTAAACAGAATTTCATCTCATATGCACGTATAGTACCAAATACAGCACCCATCTAACTGTGGAAACCGGCAACAAAATACAAGAGACCATCAGTTCACAAATAATACCGGCCGAGTGCCGCGCCTCATTTTATATCATTACAGTGACACACAGTTTGATCTCGAGTTATGCGATATGGCTAAACCGAATTTACTCTCTTAGGTGGTGAACCTTGAATGTGTTTTAGATAAATTCTCGATATCTATCGAACCCGTCGAGATGTACAATTAATTTTTGCTTCAGGATGATGATTACAGAAATTATCGCAAAACAGTTTTCAGATTTTTCGAAATTCGATTTCTCAATACTGCGCAGGGGTGACATGTGTTTATTTAGTGAATGATCGATTTTGATTCGACTGAACGGGCTAGCGATGTGATTCACACTTCAGTTGGATACTTATACAAATGTCTAAGATGTATATTTAAAAAATTTAAAATTCGACACCCAAAATGGTGAAAAAGCACAAAATTGGTTTTCCATCAACCCACGATATCTATCTAACCAGTAGCGATATTGTGGTGTTGTTCGCGGCAGAGTGATGCTTACGTAAATATTTAAAAAAATATGTACGTATTTTTTTTTTCTTTGTGTGAAACGTGATTATTAAGAATAAAACTAAGTTGGTTAATATTCAAGGCAGACGATCCGAAAAGCAGGAACGAGCAGCGAGAAACAACCTGTACAGGAGTTTCACTCTACAGTAACCTATCGAGACGTGGTGTTGTACAACCTCTATGAGCCCAGGACACAGATGTTTTTTTTAATACAATTTTATTTTCATGAATTATTTCGACGTTACATGACGCAGTTGTTTGTTACTCAGGTCTGAATTCCGGCAGATTCTGGGCTCGAATTCCGTTAAAAGCTACGTGCGAACGTTCAATTCTGACACACAATAACTACAAGGCAGATAGAATTAGTGCAATTTACATGTAGTCGTTTAAAAGGGGTAAAATTGCAGTTCGCTTTACATTTAGGTTCCTCTACAACATCAGCTGACGTATCGTCGGTATACTGCCATAAGTGATTAAGTCATTAATGTTATTTTGTTTAAAAACACTATTCAATTGTAGATATTAACAAAAATGTGGTACGTTTCTACACTGTGACGCAACAGTACGAAATGAGGAATAAACTTAAAACTTGGGCAATTGTTCGTGAACAATATATACATATTCCTAGCATTTTTATCATTTTATCTCATTTTGACTGGGTCACATTTGGCAGTAAAACGACGATATATCATCTAACTAATATTAAGTTTGCTGTACCAAATACGTTTCCGTGAAACCTATACCCACTGAAACTTTGTAATAGCAATAGAGTTCCAGTGAATATGTTTAAAATTTGTAATTGAGGGCACCGTCACCAATGGATGTATACAGGTTAGTTAAGATGTTTTTCATTCGATTCACCTCTTACCTTAGGTGTCTGTAACTACCCCTCAGCGTCAAATTGGCAGGGTTATAAATAAGGTCCAGGCGAAGTCGCCGTTAATGTCAGGGACAAATTTAAGACTGCTTTTCGCGTGGACAGCTATAGCTATATATCCTGCTGCAGAACTAGCCGCTTGAACATTCTTACATTTGACGACTGAAGTACCAATCTTGTGTACAAAAAGGTTCTTCAATTAAAGTAAATATTACCAGCAGTTTCGACTAATACTCGCGAGCAAAGCCGCGGGGGACTGCTAGTTCAAATATAAAATACTGATTATTGTTCAGATAATAATTGAAACAACATGATATCATTCTAGAATACTATTTGCCCACTTACCTGAATCATTTCTTTAAAGTTGGAAGCTTCTTATCTTGTTTGTAATGCACACTCACCAACGCAGAACCGTGTGTAAAACACCCTCATAACTAAACTGAAGTACACGACACATGACCACAATGTCCTGTGTCTTAGTGAATTGTTTATTATCTTTTGCCAATGAAGTTAACTATACAAAAGTATTCAAATTTTCTCTTATAAACGGACTGTGTAATTATTTGTTATTACCAAAATTCAAAGAGTACACTAAATGAATCAACTGCGTCACTGAAGACAGTTGTAAGCTGGTAACTCCTGTGGAAAAACTTTATTAACGTGTCATTTTATAAACTGAAGCTTTAAAAATCATTCTATTCAAAAAATTTGTAATGTGTAATTGAAATTATTATGTCGTAGACCCTATTATAATGACAAAATTAATAAATTTTTAATAGTAGAATTACATAAATAGATTATGAATTAAATAATAATATTAAATCGATTGTCAAAGACGAAAATGAAAATATTATGTATAACCTAAAGGAAATAACGTTAGAAAAACGAAAATTATAGACAGTTAAATAACAAATACAATTTATATACATAAATTATGGTAGTTTTCTGGAAGAAAAACACATGTTAGCATTTAAGCAATTTGCTTTTTTTTTTCAGGAACCAATTTAATTGTAGCCGCCATATTGTGCACTTTGCTCCATCGTAATTTTGTTAATGTTACTCCAACAACAACAATTAAGATCAGGAGAGTATTGTTTTTTGTTTGTAGAGAAACTTGTGCAAGTTATACACACATATATATATACACAACAGACACACACACACACATATATATATATATATATATATACACACACACACACACACACACACATATATATATATATATATATATATATATATATATATATATATATATATATATATATATATATATATATATAGAGACACACACACACGCGCGAATATATAGGCTGGCACACGATCTCATAATCCTATCTTTGCCCTACAAAAGCAGGGAATGAGAAAGGAAATTTTGTATGAAGTCTTTAACTGCAATAAATTGCATTTTATTGACTATAATCTTAAGTCGTTTATCAGATTTTCATATGCGGCTTGTTTGATTTATTTCGTAACATTTGGCGTGAATGTCGTAAATATGACAGCTGCAAAGACAGGATGTCAAATAAATTAACATTAGGTTGCATACATGTGGACGCACTAATAAAATTCACATTTTAAAAGATTCAGTACGATTAAGACAAAAATAACTATGCCTAACTGCCGAGTTTAACACATTCCGTTTTAGACAACACTTGTACGGCACTTGCATAACATACAATTACGAACAACTGGGTGGCACGTTCAATGCTGGGATGGAAAGTTTTACTCAGTAATCTCAATCAAATAATCCATGACCGTAATTTCATAACATAGCTTGATGGACTAACTCGACAGCGTTGCATGATACAACAATTCCAGAGTTTTCTCGTCATTTACTTGACAGACTCAGAAAGTTAAGTAGGTATTCTCGATCAATCGTCAGAGGTTAGCCAGGTTGCGATCGAAGCATCCCAGCAATAAGCTCTGTTCACTTTTCGGAGGCAAGTATATTTCACTCGAACAACTATTGAAACAACTTCTTCTCCTGAGTATCCTCATGAATTAGCATAACCGCCCATACACTGCGCTTAGGCACGTACGCCGGTATCCGTGAGTTCAATCCCTATCTTATAGAAATACGAAAACACATTTAAGTTTGTTCTGTTGTGCCACATGTATATTGTAATTTTAAGTAAATTATATTCCTTGTATAACTTAAGTTTCTTAGTTTGATATAGAAATATTACTTTTTTTTTCAACTTTGTCTTTAATGTCTGAAAGGTTTTTAATGATTTACCTGTATGTATAAATATTGCATTGTTTATTATAAAAATATATCCAAGCAGGGAATTTGCTATTTGGATATATTGTAAACACCTCTGTTTACTACCCAATATCTATTTCCTTTTTCACTATCTTGCTACCACTAGTAATACGAATAATACTAATCTAGAAGGCAAGTGCACTAACTCATTTTTTTGTGTGTGAACAATTACAAGAACCATTACAGAATTCAAACTCGAAATAATTTAAATAAAGTCAGTATAAATATTTTACATTCAGCTTAATTTATTTAATGGACTGCAGCCATTTAAAATTAAAATTTCTCATAACGACTTTTAGGATCGAAGTATTCGAGAATTGGAGCATCGAGAAAAATTTAGCTGGAATCTAGAATCGAGAATCGTAAGAAAAATTGAATCGTCCCATCTCTAATATATTATATATGCAATACCAGTTCCTGTACCTCTACTCTTATTTATGCGTTGCAGTATCCCTCGGCGATCTCTTAATATATTTTAATAGAGCGGATATTATCTTGATAAATATCCTAGTGGAAATAACGAATTTCATCAGTGTTTAGATTTGTTAATATTATTCTATGTTACTGTGGATTTTTTTTTGTTCTCTTTGGAAAATTCAACAAGATTATTTTATTGTATATAATCGAATAAAGGAAATTAACGTAATTGATGCATGTAATTTAATTACATAATTGATACAGTCCATTTTCGAATCAAACATTTTGGTCCTCCGGGCCGGACCTGTGGCTTCATACAGAATAATACTGAACGATTTATGTATATATGAACATCGAAATCAAGAAGGTAAGAGGTAGATTGGATTTCTACTGGCATATAACCTTAGGATTGTAATTGAGAATAATTACCAGTCACTGTCTTTGGTCACCGTGTGTCCAATTGATAACATACAATTATTATTACGTAAGAAAAATGACAAAATGCAAGCAGCTCTAGTACGCATGCGTCTTGCAGAAGGTCGTTTAAACCGTGCCTTTGATTTGGCTCATGCCTTTAAATATGGATCCTTCAAAGATAAATCTATTTATCGCCACTTCGAGAGATTTAAACAAGGTACGCGATCAGTTTCAAGCAGATCTGGAATTAATAGAAACTGCCGCAGAAGGTGAAGCTGATAATACTATCAAATATGACACCCGTCTAACTGAATTCAATACAAAATATTTTGAAATTATAGCAGCCCTAGATAGTTTAAGTTTAGTCGAACCTAAGGATCACACGATCGTTCATACGCGAGAAGTAAAACCGAAAGTAACTCTTCCAAAGATATCTCTTCCTAGGTTTCAAGGTAAATCACAAGACTGGGCAAACTTTTCAAATTTATTTAAGGCATGTATACACTCTAATACAGAGTTATCTCCAGTAGAAAAATTGGCCTATTTAAGAACCTCGGTAGAAGAACCTTTGAGCATGATTCAATCTTTGCCAATGACCGATGCGAATTTTGACGTAGCCTGGAATCTGCTGGAAAGGAGATACGAAAACAAACGCTTAGTAGTTGCAATTCATGTTGAGGCGCTTCTCCAAGCCCCGACAACATCGGCCGTATCACCCACGACTTTACGTAAATTTTTGACCATTGTTACTGAAAATTTAGCTGCTCGTAAGGCATTATCGATTCCAGTGGATCAGTGGAATTTAGTGTTACTCCCTATTCTCTCTAAACGACTAGATGTTACCTTACAAACACAGTGGGAGCTAACTCTTAGTAACGAACTTCCCAAAATACAGGACTTCATAGAATTTTTGGAACTTCATTGCAGATCTCAGGAAGCAGTAAGAGCATCTGGGATAAAGGTAGTAACTGCCCAATCTCAGCGAATAAAGGTACAACACACAAAGCCATCCTGGAGACAATCTTATAACACAACAACGCCATGCATGGTCAATGCAAAGAAGTCAAATTGCATGTGTGACGAAGCACACTATTTAGGCGAATGTCAAGACTTTCGTCAACTTAGTACATTTGAAAGATATCAGTACGTTAAGGATAAGAAGCTGTGTTTAAACTGTCTAAAATATTCACACTTGTTAACTAATTGCACCTCAAAATTCACATGCCGTGAATTTGGTGCTAAACATTACACTCTTCTCCCTTTAGTTCAAAGGTCATGGTACTCAACCATTCATTCATGATGTTAATGAAATTCTTGATAATGAAGAAACTAGTTCTAATACGTTATGTTCAGCAATAGATTCTGCCAAGGTCATATCACCCACAACTGTCCTTTTAAGCACAGCTCAAGTAAAAATTTTTTACTCATCTGGACACTCTCACATTGTCTGTGCTTTATTGGATAGTGCTATCCAAGCCAGTTTTGTAACAGAAAGATGTTTGCAAGGCATGAGATTAAGTCGAAAAAGGGCTTCTCTTGCTATGCAAGGTTTAGGTAATACACCTATCCACACAGCTAAGTCAACTACATCACTTACAATATGTCCAGTTGGAGATCACAAATGTCAGTTTGTAGTGGATGTATTTATTTTACCTAAACTTGTCAAAAATATTCCTAACCAAAAGGTTTCGTCAGCAATTATTAAATCTGTGAAACATGTCACATTGGCGGATCCGTCATTTAACACACCTGGACCTATAGATTTGCTCATCGGGGCCGATATATTTCCACAATTATTTACTGGACGTAGGATAAATGGACTGCCATCTGCTCTAGAATCTGTATTTGGATGGATAATCATGGGAAAGGTAGAAGCTGAGGAACCATCCAAAAGTATCACCAATAGTTGTGTTTCACTATTTACAAGTAATCCTTCCTTGGAAAAGATGGTTAAACGATTCTGGGAGTTAGAAGAATTTCTCATCACTATTCATAAGTCAAAGGAGGAGAGCCATTGTGAAGAACTGTTTGTTAAAACACACAAGAGAGATTCCAACGGACGCTATTGTGTTTCCTTGCCATTTTCTTCATCAAATTTGAAATTGGGATCTTCACGGCCAAAAGCGGTCAACCGTCTATTGCATTTAGAGAGACGTCTAAAAGGTAATCTTGAATTGAGACGAATGTACGATGAATTTATACAAGATTACTTGTCTAGAGGACATATGGAAAAGGTTCCAAGGAATGAACTTAATTATTCACCTTCTTATTACGTACCCCAACATTGTGTAATCAAACCCGATAGTTCAACAACTAAAGTTAGAGTTGTATTTGATGCATCAGCTAAAACCTCAACTGGTGTCTCATTAAATGATATTCTTCTGACAGGCCCTAAATTGCAAAGTCAAATTTTAGATGTTTTGTTACAGTTCCGTCTTCACAAAGTGGTATTTACTGCCGATATTCAACAAATGTATCGCCTGATTTCTGTTGATCCTAACCAGTGGAATTATCAACACATCGTCTGGCGCTTTCATGAGAATGAACCCATTAATGATTACAGACTGAAGACTGTCAGATATGGTGTTTCTTCTGCTCCATATTTGACTCTACGTACATTGAAGCAATTAGCAGACGATGAAATGGAGATGTTCCCTAATGCATCAACCATATTACAATCTGAAGTTTATGTCGATGATGTAGTCACCGGAGCCCCTTCTATTGAATCGGCAATAGCCATCCAGAAGGTCATGATATCGCTTCTAGCTACAGGAGGATTTAAATTACGGAAATTCAATAGTAATAATAATAAAGATCTTTTAAATTGGCTCCCTCCTGAAGATGTTGAGCATCCGCAGTCATTTGACATGGAGCACGATAATTGTTCAGTTGTGAAGGTATTAGGCATTCAGTGGAATACTAATTCAGATACATATTCATACAAATTGCATCCAAGCACCAATGTTAATACTAAACGTACCATTTTACCTTACATAGCTATGATGTTCAATCCATTAGGTTGGCTAACACCAGTGTTAATGTATGCTAAACATCTTATCCAAGTTTTATGGGCCAAATGTGTTGGTTGGAATGCTGAACTCCCTTCTGAACTAACAAACAGATGGAAGAGTTTAAAACAAGAGCTTCCCAATTTGTCAACTTTACAGATACCACGATTGGTTACAAGTGATAATGGCTCATATCAGCTTCATGGTTTTTCTGACAACTCAGAAATTGGTTATGCCGCCATGGTCTATCTACAAGCAGTACAATTTGACAACACTGTCACCATTTATCTGTTGATAGCAAAATCAAAGGTAGCACCAATTAAAACACAATCTCTTCCACGATTAGAGTTGTGTGGAGCTCTTTTGTTGGCTCAGTTGTTGGACCATGTAAATAAGATATATGGAAGAAGACTTAATACTTTCATGTATTAGGGCTTGGACTGATTCACAAGTTGTTCTAGCATGGATAAAGACATCACCACATCTCCTTAAGACATTTGTTGCTAATAGAGTTTGCAAACTTCAAGAGTTAACACCTTCATCATGTTGGGCTCATGTACAATCTCAGTTCAACCCAGCTGACTGTGGTTCACGAGGACTTCTGCCATCTCAACTTCTAAATCATAATCTGTGCTGGTCTGGTCCACCTTGGTTGTCTGAACCTAAAGATAATTGGCCGGCAGAGTCTGTTAATATAGGATTGGTTAATCCTCCACTGTTAGAAGCTAAATTTATAAGTTTAGTAACAGCTTCGACTGATAATTACTTGCTCAAGTTATTAAATAAATTTAGCAGTTTGGGGAAGTTACTTAGAGTGACTGTTCATGTACAACGTTTCACATATAACTGCCGTGGTCCACTGCATTTACGAAAGGTGAGCAATTTAACTTCAGTTGAATTGGATATTGCATTACAATAAATTGTGGTTATTATTGGTGCAATTAGTCTCGTTTCCCAAGGAATTGGTGAATTTAAAAAACGGTCATCGTATTTCTCCACAACTTCGGAAACTTACCCCTTTTTTTGGATTCGGTAGGTCTAATTAGAGTAGGAGGTCGTCTATCTCATTCAGAATTATCCTTTGAACAGAAACATCCAGTATTGCTAGCAAATTCTAATCTTTTAACTGATCTTATTATCCAATATCATCATAAGCTTAATCATCATCCTGGAATTCAAACATTGACAGGAATCCTGCGTCAAAAATTCTGGATTCTGTCAGACAAACGAGCCATTTCTCAATGTGTGCGCAACTGCATACAACGTTTCAAAACGCATCAAACTTATATACAACCAGTGATGGGTGATCTTCCTTGGATGACAGTCCAACAAGTCAAGCCATTCGCTCGTGCCGTAGTGGATTACGCAGGTCCCATCAAAGTAAGATCTTCTAAACTTCGTAAAAGTCCTATCACCAAAGGTTATTTTTACTTATTTGTTTGTTGTGTGACTAAAGCAGTTCATATTGAACTAGCATCTGATTTAACTTCTTAAACTTTTCCGGCAGCCTACAAACGATTTATCGCTCGAAGAGGATGGTCTTCTGATTTGTATAGTGATTGCGGAACCAACTTTATAGGTGCTCACAAACAACTACAGGAGTTACAACAATTAATTTCATCACCACTTTACCAACAGGCTATAACATACTTATTGAACCCCTTGAGTATGACATGGCACTTCAATCTACCTGGAGCCCCTCACTTCGGAGGATTGTGGGAGACTGGAGTTAAATCCTTTAAATCACATCTAGTCAAAGTCATTGGGGAGCAAATATTTATCTATGAAGAACTCAACACCGTATTGGTACAGGTAGAAGCTGTCCTAAATTCTCGTCCTCTCTGCACTCTAAGTTCTGACCCCACCGATTTGCAGGCACTGACACCAGGACATTTTTTAACTTTGGAGTCCCCAGTGGCATTGCCCGAACAAAATCTGCAATCATATCAACTAAATCGTCTTCAACGTTGGCAGCTTGTTCAGCGAATTCATCAAGACTTTTGGCAACACTGACATAGGGATTATCTACATACTCTCCAACAGCGGAACAAACAGCAAGATGGCAAGATAAATTTGATTGTTTGTCAATTAGTTCTCATAAAAGAAGATCGACTTCCACCTCTACAATGGCAGCTTGGACGTATAATCCAAGTGCATCCTGGAAAAGATGGTGTATCCAGGGTTGCTACAGTACGCACAGCTAGTGGCACAATCCGACGCCCATCTGTAAAATTGTGTCCACTTCCTAACCAATAGTAATTGAAATATGTTATTTCAAGGTGGGCGGGATGTTTAGATTTGTTAATATTATTCTATGTTATTGTAGATTTTTTTGTTCTCTTAGGAAAATTCAACAAGATTATTTTATTGTATATAATCTAATAAAGGAAATTAACGTAATTTATGTATGTAATTTAATTACATAATTGATACAGTCCATTTTCGAATCAAACAATCAGCATACCAGTTGTATCAAAATTTAGCTCACTAATACATAGAAGAAATATTGTAACATTGCAATGTGAAGGAAAACAGTATAAATACAAGTGTTTGATATACTTAATTTGACCACAGATAAATTCAAACCTTATGGACAATAATGTGCATTACGACTAAACTAATCAGTTATTCAGGAAATTTTAAACACACGTTAGTAACTCCAGATAATTCGAATAATCTGTGTTTTTTTCGCACACTCTCACTTCGCGTTCAGTCTCATATCCATAAAAAGATAGGCTAACTACACGCAGTATAGTCGTTGGAAATCACGCAACTTTCTACACACTTAATTATAATTCTAAACGTAATATGACTTACAACATACACAGAGAAACACATCACAAATAATTTAAATTCCGTTCAGTTCTGTCACTGTCGTGCGCGTACAGCTCAGACAAGAAATGTTATAACGTTTAGAAATGAAAATTACTGTTTATAGTTATATGATACTTAAATAAAAATTATAGCAACTGTAAAACATTTAATAGCACACTTCTCTGGTGCTTTCTTTTACGACATTGCTTGAAGAATTAATAAAGTTATGCAACTTATTTTGCTAGGTAACATCATTTATGAGTTCTTTAATATTAATTTTTTTATGAAGTGTATTTTCCATTTTTGTACGATTAATATCTAATATAAGATATAAATGTAGGAAAATTGTCAAAAAATTTGTTACATGACATGTTAACTCAATAAGGTCAATTACATTTATGGAATTACAAGAGTGCACACATCATGTGCCAGTCATATAATTCTTGTCCTAAACTCACAAATAACGCCAAACGCATTATTTTGCATACTCACACACATACATACACGTATATATATTCTCATTTAATTGCAAATATATATAAAGTAAAATAACGAAATTTTGTTTTGTAATACTTACATTAAATTGCACTGACATTTTATGCTAATAACTATACAATTTTAAACTAAACAAAATATTATTATGTGCATAATTAAGACCATTTTGTTTTAAAAATTATTATAATCTGTGCTAACAACTGACTGTGACTGTTATTCGTCTTTTCAGGTCAGTGATTGGCGTAATTCACATGATGCGAAACGTTGACGTAAAGAAGACATTGGCAACAATCCTTATTATTTTTGCCTTGCAGTCGCCTGCACTCAGTAAGATATTACAGGTTGTGCAGGATATGCAGCCAATGAACACAGATATCGCCTCCGCAACAGGATTAGTATTGAGCAGTTTGTGTACAAGAAATTTTAGATATATTCTGGTCAGCACAAACAGTGCATCATCCAGAACTACAGACAAAATTATAAAAAATGCCGAAGAGTACATATCCATTAACTCTAACACAGTAACACCTATAGTTGTAAGCAGCAAATGCTCGTTTATTAACAATTGTAACACAAATGCATTTGGCAACGGTGCGTTCGTTATTGTTTTAGAGAATGCTGACGATGGCTCTTTATTTAAAACTGGTGGTGACATTTTTCGGAGTGTTATGTGGAACACCAAGGCTTATGTCGTGCTCGTACTGACAACACAGGTGCATGGTTCAACTAAAATGATAGAAGATATTCTGAGAACATATTGGACAAAACTAGAAGTAATACACTGTTTTGTCATATTCAGTTATAAATGGGTTCTACCGTCTTCGCATTTAGTCAGTGATAATGTACGGACATTAAGCTTCAACCCATTTAAACGAGGTGGTTCGTTTACACAAAGATCTTTGACTTCAGTCAAAGAATGTCTAAATGTATTTGATGGAACACTTGATGATGCACACGGGTTTCCCATTAAAGTTTACATACCACATTTATATCCTTATGTTTACAAAGGTAAATCTACTAATGGTAAATCAACATATGGTGGTGAATTTTATGATGCGTTTCAAGTCTTAACAAAAAAACACAATTTTAACTTTGATTCAAGACCTTAAGAAAAAAACCATATATTTAACCTCATGGTCTATCCCAGAATCGTTTGGCGAAGAAAATGACTCATTTGTGTATCCAGAGATTCTGGTTGAAACAGGCCAGCTCAAGCGATCCACTTACCCGTTTCTGATCAGTCCGATAGTGTTTATAGTGCCGGCTGGAGAAAAACTTCCTCGATGGAAAAATGCAATATTGCCTTTCAATGTGGCCACCTTGATCGCGTATTTAGCTTTCATTTCATTGATGATTATCATGTGCCTCGTTGTTAAACTTTCACAATATTGTTCAAACGTTCGTCAGATTGACAGCCTAGAGTTGTACAGAACATTGCAGGTGGGAACAGTATTCTACAGCCCAAAAACTACTTCGTTACGTCTTTTTCTAATGTCTTTAATTATATTCAACATCATATTTAACAATGCCTACACTGGCTCGTTTCATAGTTACATAATGGTGCCTCAGTACTACAAAGAAATTGACAGCTTAGATGAATTATTTGCGAATGATTTAAAGATTCTTGTTTCCCAACAATACAGCGACGATGTTGTGTATAAAGTTGAAGTGATTGTCAGTTCTCTTGACGGCGATGACATTGTTTCACAGACATTTTGGGAAAAGCTTGTAACAATGGATAGAATGAATGAATCAGTGGACAGTATTATAACTTACAAGAACTGTTGTACTGTAACCGAGTACACTTTAGCGGGTTATTACACAACATGTCCAAAAAGTACCAAAGATAATCGTCCACTTTTTCATATTGTGAAACAATATGTAATGTCAGTTTTGCTTGTCGTTCCAACACGAAGAAATTTCCCTTTTTTAGAAGAAATTAGTTCAGTTGCATGTTTGATGGTGGAGATTGGTTTAATTGATAAGTTCGTTGGAGACTTTGTCTCTGGCATTGAAACAGAAAAGAAGAAATTAATTATAAGCGTTGGCGCCATGCCGCTGGAATGGAAACATTTAGAGTACTACTTTAGTATTCTGTTTGTTGGTACGCTTTTGAGTACATTAGTGTTTCTAGCAGAAATAATTATTTATGTCGCTTGTAATCAAATCAAAAGACTTATTTACAAAATTAAAGATTATGAGTACATTTATTTCATTGCTAAATTTTACAGATTAAGACGATTTTAAGTATTTAATTGTGAGTAGAATTTTTACAATGGACGTGAACAGCAATTACTGAGAATGGATTCACATTAGTATACATTTTTTTTTTTTCAAAATTATTTACAGAAATAAGTTAACCTTGTATATAGAGTTTTGAACATCACAATATTGTAATGTTTACTTTTGAATATTGTACGAAAGACCAATCTGTTATCAAACTTTTGTATTGCTAGGAAAAATATTACATTTAATAAAATATACAATTGGTCACAAATTAGTTGTGTTAATAATTGTAAAATCACAAATTAAAACCTAAAAAATGTGTACAATAATGGATGGTAAAGAGTTTACACATTTTCGTCGTAGTTTTGAGATAAGGTTCAATATAACTTAATAAGCAAATTAAATTAATTTTATGAAAAATTCTAAGAACTGAAAAATAACACGTTGATTCTCCAAAAAAAAGTAGTTATAGTATTTAATCAGTTATACCTCTTCCATCTTTTTTTAATACGGTACACTTGTTGAGTTTCTTGAGAAGTTTACTATTTCATTTTTATTCTTCGAAGTATAGAGACTCTGGGTAGTGACGTAATCACTGCCGATATGGACGTCTCAAAATTGATATACACAAAATAATTTTGATTTTGGAGCATTTTTCAACCACTTTTTCAATTCGACTATTTACAAAAAACTCACATGAAGATTGTAAATTAAAGTCGTGGAGCAACGCACGTGTAAAGTATTTGATCCAAAAGAATTAAAACTTAAATCTATGGCAAATATTCAACAATTTTACCAAATTATGAATGAGCGCAAAAGTCGTTATTCAGCTGCGCACAAATATATCTTCGTTTGTGTTTTTTTTCACGTGTATGTAATATAAAGTATATAGTGAAGATATAATCCTCACACGAATATTAAAAATTTTGCTACCAAGCCATATTTAATCGCATTAATTAAATAGCGAAAATATTAATTGCTGTTACACATGTTCAAAAATGTTCGACAGGTATTTTTAACATTATCTGTGTTACACATCGAACGAGGTGGCGTAAAGCTAACACGTTGACTGCATTCGGAAGGACCCGGGTTAGATCCTTGGCTCCGGTCATCCTGATTTTTATATTCCGTGGTTTCCCGAAATCGCTCAAGGTGAAAGTTGCAATGGTTACTTAACAAACGCCACGTTCGGCTCCTCTCCCATCTCCTGTCATTTTACCAAGGTGTGTGTCACCGTCTCTGATGACCTCGCTGTTGAAGAAACATAAAGCCCACTTACCTTACCTCTATCTTCAATTCTTCATAGCTATTGCAAACATCTATCTTTCAAAGCCACGAGTCGAAATAAATTTTATCGTCGTCATTAAAAATACATCTTTACGTAGTTCGAACATAATGTAAATTACATAGTTTCCTTTCGAGGTCAGCCCGACCAATAATTTATAAATATTTAACATTGGATACTGTGCGACATCATAATCCCCTACTCCGACAGATGTTATGGCCCAAAGATAAGCACTCCTTCCGTCCTCCCTCCCGCGCACGTGCTTACGTAACTATTGCGGAACACGTATCTATGCTTCATTCTTCGCCTTGCCTCTTCTTTTTTTTTTTTGTTTTAATTTTCTATTACTAAGTTTTCTTTCTCTATGTTTATCATACTTGCCTCGCCATTTAAAAAATCCTCTTACTCTGCTACGTTTATTATTATTATTATTCTGTCCTTAATCTCCATCCGTCCGTATCTACGACGATTAAAATGGATTGCTGAAAGACTGATGATGTGCCCAGCTAGCTAAAGAAAACTCACATTTCTCATTATAAAACAATTGCCGACGAACCCACGGACCTCGGGTTGCAGATTCCGTTGACGTTGAACTACTTGGACTTATGTTAGCGAAACAATTAAGTATTATCTTCCAGCGTTGAAAAGATAATTGACGGAGTTAAGTTATTTGGTAAACGGCCGCGACTATCCGGAAGTCCACTCGACTGGTGATCCCTAAGTACGCTGTCCACCGCCCCGCAGTTTGACGACGACGAAGAAATTATCCCTCCGGAGTTAAACACGTGTTGCTTGTTTCCTTACATATTCGCGTCTCTCCCAGCAGCCTCACATCTCTTCCCCTCCCCCGAGCACAAGGAGGTGACGAAGTTCCTCTCAGCCAATCGGAGAGGGGCACCCGGCCTTCCGCGAATGCGTGAGTCCGCTATTAACGGCCTACGTTTATTACACCAAATAAAGTTGTACATTTTAACATCACTAAAATACATATATAATCTTCTTACTTTTTAACATTATTGACATCTCTTAGTTAATACATTAGTATTTCGTTACCAGTGTGCCGGAGAAAGCGGGAGAAGAAAGAGTGGGAAGAGAGAGAGAGAGAGAGAAAGAAAGAAAGAAGAAGAAGGAGGGGGGACAAGGGCTATTCTTTCGGCTCCAAAGCCCACATGTGACGTTGCAGGCTGCAGCTGGCCTTCTAGGTCGCCAGATTGATGGGTACTTACTCACAAAAACTATAATGAACACATGCAAACTTATGCTAATTACATTACCATAATTGACCAAGTGGCGCTTTGCAGGTTACAATGATACGAAACAAGATATATTTATAATTGTATGATTTATGATAGCGATAGTTTTAGGTGTTTCTAATTACAGTGGATGGCGTATCACATACGCCTTGATGTATGACGAGTACGTCGTACCTGTATATACCTCTTACCATTGCACTGTAATACATATTAATGTTGAATCCACTTAATTGAAACTATTGCCTTTATAGAAAAAATAAGAAAAATGTCTCAAATTTTATCTTATCACTACATTTGATAGCATATATGAAATATGCCCGGTACAACTCAAGTAACCCCTTAAGCCTTTACCTGAAACGTTCCTTATGAGTCATCAGAATTTTCGTCTTCGTTTGCAACACATGCCAATTGTCAAACTCTTCTAATCTGTTGTTGATATTGTTGGCATATTCGTTCCAGATCTTAAGGATTCGCTCTTCATTCATTAAATTTTCCGTAGTTTGCTGTCATCCTTCTTTCACGAGCCTTTCGCAAGCCGTTTCCTGATGTCTTTAGTCTTGTGACATACATTGACGACGTATTAAACAGTGTTGTCAACACTACACGTCTGATGAAGTGTTGACATCTGCAGATTTAGTTCATATAACTCTGACTTGAAAGTACCTTGTCCAGTCACCAGTTGGACACTGCAGTAGGTGACAGTCTTAAACTTCTTATCCATCTGAGCTTCGACATCCGGGAACAGTTCATAAGTTTATCGTCCTTTGTCAGATTTTAGCCACCTTTCTTTCCATGTGTTTAGAGAATGATTTCGTTCTTCCCTACTTTCAATTGCTGTTGACTTGTCCACTCCGTCAACACGTAACAGGATACAAGCAGATACACTCGCAGATATATATCATGTGGCGTCATCGAAAGTATTTGTCTGTTTGCAAAATAATAATTAATAAATTAATGTTGCTCATGATTCCCATAACAATATACAGTACTAATTAAAAAATATAATAATTTTGATGACATTATGTTTACTTCATATTTTATCGGTTAAAATATTATAAATTATTTTTTAAGTTATTTATAGGTTACACAATTTTGAATAATTTTGTACAGATACCTCATCTTCAGATATATATTTCTCCGATTTTCCTCCCACCAAGGCGATCCGGCCTCGATTCCCGGTGGGGTCCCCGGATTTTAGCTTGTGAGAATCGATGCCGTTGGTCGGAGGGTTTTCTCGGGGATCTCCCGTTTCCCCCGCCCTTTCATTCCGATACTGCTCCATACCCACCTCAGCAGCGCTAACTCGGTGTTAAGCGCTGAACAAAATCTTTTCACTCACCATGTCTGTTCTGTAGTGTAAAGTAAATAGAATTTAAAAAAAGCGAAAAATAATAAAATGCAATATGGCGACATAAACCGAGATATATATTAATTAGGTATCTGCCAATAATAAAATGCAATATGGCGACAGAAACCGAGCTATATATTAATTAGGTATTTGCCAATAATAAAATGCAATATGGCGACAGAAACCGAGCTATATATTAATTAGGTATCTGCCATTAATAAAATGCAATATGGCGACAGAAACCGAGCTATATATTAATTAGGTATCTGCCAATAATAAAATGCAATATGGCGACAGAAACCGAGCTATATAGTAATTAGGTATCTGCCAATAATAAAATGCAATATGGCGACATAAACCGAGCTATATATTAATTAGGTATCTGCCAATAATAAAATGCAATATGGCGACAGAAACCGAGCTATATATTAATTAGGTATCTGCCAATAATAAAATGCAATATGGCGACAGAAACCGAGCTATATATTAATTAGGTATTTGCCAATAATAAAATGCAATATGGTGACAGAAACCGAGCTATATATTAATTAGGTATCTGCCACCTGTATGCTGGTCCGGAGCCGACTTAAAGTAACCTCCCTCGTTCCCATGGTGTAACTTAGCCAGAATTTTGTATTAGAATAAATTGGATACCTTAATTAAAATAACTGTATACACATTATATATACACATACATATATATGTAATATTACAATTCAGGCGTATGAATGCAGTTGTGAACATTATGAAAAAAAAATGTATTAATCAAATTAAGTTCCCTACAACTACCTACCATTAAAAACACTTTCCTTAAGTTACCAATTTGGTTTTGAAAAATAATTTTCTTTATGTACTCCTGATAAAGTACGTGCCATATTTCACTGGGATTGGATATAAAAATATTACATTTGCTTCGAACACTATGTGGGTTGTGTCTGATTTCACCCTCTTAAGGGGTTTCATGTTGTAGAAAAGTGAATTTTGGGTGGAACAAAATATTACAGCCAAATTCACAGAAGTGCTACTACTGCACAATAGACTATAGTCATTAGCCAATGGCATAGCTACTGTCTAATTCATTGAAATTTGACAGTATGATTGTTATTACCAAAGCTTTAGTACCATTTTATTTTCCACAGGATAACTGGACGACAAAATTCAAGAGGTTTAATGGAATCTCAACAAAAACTACTGTTTAGGCAGTGCAATATACCTGAACCATTGAATTTATTTACAAGTGCATAATTTAGGTTATTGCTGCAAATACAAAGGTTTCAAATATTCAAACATGGCGTAAACTTTAAAAACTTTTTCAACCCAGTGTTGTATTCCTTTAATTAATTATCAAAACTATTAACCACAGACGTATTTTGAATAAAAAGTAAACAATGTCGCACAGTGTAGTAGTACCATATATTTTGCCTGATTTTAAAGTACAACCAAATAAATGGTACACAATGTGTAAAAATAATTCGCATTTTATGTCTAGTACAATAAATCAGACTTTCATAGGCAGTGGCGTATCCAGAGGGGGGAGGGGCAAGGGGGGGCCCCCCTGAAACCGAAACTCAAATTTAAAAATATATGCCTAATGCTGCATAAATATATTTATGAATGTTTTCGGCAATTTTATTACTGAAATGTTCACAAATACATGATGTAGGTTTTTTTTCAAATAATAAAAATGTGTCCAGTCCATTGGAAGCTGAAATTAGGTGTATTTTGTACTAAGCTGCAAGAATTCTCTTCCGGGTCCAAGCCCTTCTGTCCCCCATCTACTTTTTTTATTTTATTTTTTTCCTGAGTGCTGTCTCTTGGCACAGCAGGGTGCTGGCTGCTGGCTGGTCAGCCCCTACCTACCCCTTGAGCCAAAGCCTTCAAACAATAGCACTGCCTGCTTCAAGGGACAAGAAAGCGTGCCGAGTTTGTAATCCACATGACCTGACTCTAGTCTCAGTCTGTAGGCTGAATGTACCGCTTCTGCAGTCCTGTAACTGCCTGTGCCACATGAGCTTTTTTCGAGCCGTTTTTACGCTGCTTAAAATGTAATTTTAATTTTTGTGAAGTTACGTAGCACGAAAGTTTTGATATGTGTGATAAAAACAGAAAAGGAAGTAATCTATTGTCACATTTTATCAAAGGGCCGAAGCAGAGGGAAGATGACGATGCTGGTGTAATAGTACCGGTAAGGTTTTAAATTAATTACTTCATTGATGTATGAACAGTTAAAATGTTGCTTATTATTACCGTAAATCTGGGAATTTTAACCCTGCGGGGTAACTTTGCCTTGCTATATATTAATTTTTTTTTTAGTTCTGAGGTCATTTTGTGAATGAGTTCATAGTTGGGAGTCGAGTGTTTAAAAAATTATATGTGTTTTTTTTTTTCGGTTAAAAGTTTTAGAGAAACTACAAAACTTTATATTTAGAGTGAAATAAAGTTACTTTGCCGGGTCAAAATAACCATTGCTTAACGGACCTCAAGCGCGATACAGTAAAATTTTGTCAAATAACCCTTTAATCATAATACATAAAAATTTGTCGAAATAGGTCCAGCAAATGATATCATGAGATTTTATTTAAGTTGTTGAGCTTGATGAGTTTTCAGAGGTAGAGCCGATGGGGTCTTGTAAAGTTCCTTATATGATTTGTCTGGTGATTGGGACACCATCGAATCATCAATTAGGCCAACTAACATATAAACTAAGAGAATGTCCTCATACACTCATCAATGCCCAATCCGAACTGATTGGCCCTATAAAGATAAACATAAAATTTTAAGGATATCTTCTCCTAAAGATGTAGATGCTAAAAAACTACTCATCTTATTTCAATGAAAATTTTTTTGCCGTGTAGACATTTTATTTACGAACGTATATTTGTATAGCACTGGACGATGTTATGCTTTGCTTACGAGTAAAAAAAAAATTGGTGTTTAGAAAAATAAGGGATAAAAACCACAAAATCCATAAAAATTTAAAACTGTAAGATTTATAAGTTTTAAAACGACAATATCTAGGACTCTAACCGACTTTCAAAAATAGCCTTCTTGAATTTTGATTTTAAAATATTTTTTCTATCCAAATACCTCTGCGCGATAGGTTTAGAGATGTTAAAATTATTTTCAAATCAAAACGCAAGCTGTATTTTTTAAAAGTTGATTTTTATACATTCGTGGATATTGTCAAATTAAAAACTACAAAAATTACAGTTTTCAATTTTTATGGATTGTTCTACATACCAATTTTAATATTTTACTCTAAAGAGGCGTGCTACTGTTCAGTGCTATACAAGTAGACGTTCGCTAATAAAATATCTACTCGGCAAAAAAATTAGTAGTTAAGATTTTATCGACTATTGAATATTCCAGTCATTCGCTAGTAGACACTTTAGTTCGCGGTTCATCTCAGTTTTCAACATCTCCTTTATTTTTGTATTTGTACCAGATATTTTTTTCTTATTTTAGACATAAATTCTGATTAAATCTTCCTCTTAGGAAATTTTTGTACATCTTATAGTTTTTGCGTAATGAGTCGTAAACATCAAAATTTGCAGTTTACGATTTTATGCACGCCACTAAAACCGACTGACATACCAAACCGAAAAAAATTCACAATATATATATAACAATGTTGTAGGTTATGATTTGCCATACGTAAAACCAAAAAGAAAATATTTCTGTGTTTAATAAAAAATGCTGAATTTTGAAACGAAAATTTAAAAGTTTTAAAATTTTTTAAAAATAGAAAACTATATATATTTTTGTTTTTATGTGTGTCAAATCACAGCCTACAACATTCTTATACACTGTGATTTTTTTTTTCGGTGCGGTATGTTAGTTGGTTTTAGTAGCGTATATAAAACCGTGAAGTATAAATTGTTGATGTTTACGACTCATTACGCAAAAACTATTAGAGACAAAAAAATTACCTAAGAGGAAAATTTTGTCACAGTTTATGTTTAAAATAAGAAAAGAAATATCTGGTACAAATAAAAAAAAAAGACGTTTAAAATAGAGATGAACGGCGCCCTTAACTTTCCATGCCCCTTAAGAGGAGTCCTCGACTGGCGCATGAACGGCGTTGCAGCGTGTCACGCGTATTCTTTTTCACGCCAAACTGCTTAACTTATTCATATTACGTTTATCTACGAAAAGAAGACACACTTGATACTATGCTTCTATGTTTCCAAAAATTCAGCACGCTTGTTAGAAACATAATTTTCGGGCCTCTCAAAATGGTTAAAAACGTGTTTTTTTTAGACTGCTGGAATATATTACCTGAATTCGTGAAGTCCAAAGCGAGAGGCATGGGATGGTATTTACTTCACACTATTCAGAAATAAAATGTTGTGGTCACCGCTTAAAGTCCCGTAGGAATAAGTCTTCAAGCAAAACCATGTACGCCAGTTTGGCGCGCTGCGAATAGAGGCGATACGCTTCTAGTCAAGCGTGGGACAGTGGCTCTTATAGCTACGCTGTTCCCACTCGTCAAAGGTGGAAATTCGACAAGGTATGAAAAGTGTTTTAATGAAACGTTGATATAGATAGAACCTAACGAGCAAGCAGTGATTTTTACATCAATAACGTAATTCCTAAACGGTTAATTAGGGATTTTTCGAAATCCTACTGTCAAGAATTGCAAAAACGTATGGTATGCTTTACTAGAATGACATCTAAAAGTATTTTCAGAATTTTACGAAATTTAAAACAGTAAGTGGGAGGAGGGAGGGATGAAATGTGTCTTTCGGTAGCTCTTAGACCTGGTGACATAATTTTGCGTAATATTCAGATGCTTTTGCTTCAGAATACTGCTTACGCAAATACCTTAAAGTTCTTTCAGGACCTTTTGTGTTCTTACTATCAACGAAACAAAAATTTGTTTTCACAGAATATCTTATATGTATCCTTAAGACCGATTAAATACAATTATACCGTTCCGAGGTCTTGGTATTTATCTATCACGTGATTAGCTAAGCAGAGCAATGCAGTGGTGGTTAAAACCGATCCTTTTCCCATTATATCTCAAACCGTATGTTTGTCTTAACAATGGGTGAGGGAAAAACATGCAACTATGTATCTAGTAATAATTGGCTATGTTAAGAGCTCCGAATGTTTTATTTTCGTGTGCTTGTTAAGGAGGAATGATAAATATGGACAAAATTGAGCTAATTTGTGGTGAAACTTTAGTTGTGTTTTATTGTGAATTGTTTTGCTTTGTATTACCGATTTAAATAGTTTATAACGTTTGCAAGAAACACATTACTTATGCGAATATAAAATCACGACTGAAGTAATATAACTATAATTTTGAAGCACACGAAATAAATGCTGTTTACCGTCACGTGATAATTGTTTACGGGGAATCTTGTTAAATACAAACAGTCAATTAATTCTGTGAGAAAGTATTACTGAATAATAAGAAGCGCAAATACAGACGCAGTTATAGAAGGGAGATGGAAGACCAACGCTTCAACTAGGTATCATAAAACACGTTAACTTTGGAAGCTATGTAAAAATTTTTAATTAAGGATTACAATGTAACGTCTGGAAAATCCATTGTGAAATTTATTAAAATTAATTTAGTAGTATGCAAAAATTAACACTCAACTATGCTTCGGCTCGCATATAAGTAAGTCAGGCTGGTGATAGAACAATATGACAGCCTCAGAAAGCCGTTGTGGAATGTGTCATATAAACGTAATACAGAAGTAAATGATTTTCGCTCGTGCAATACAAAATACACGAATCCATATTAGTACTCAGTTTCTTAAACAATGATCGGTTCATCTAGTTCTGTTCATGTTTATGGGAGATGCAAGAATTCGACACCAAAATCATTGTGTTGTGAGTTAAATAATTGGTGCGCGTTCTAGCAAAGTTCTCTAAACACGTTTATTTATCCACTGGAAGCCATTATTAGGTAGATAGTACGGACGTGACAGATGAATTCGTAAGGAATAATATCGTATTTATGAACAGAACACTAAAGAGGCATGCAGGGATTTCACTGCAGCCTTGTATTTAACTACTCTTGTCAGCGATAAGCTTGTTCCTTCTGGTATATAGGGACTGGCTTGCCAACAACCTGCCAGTAAGATATCTGAAAAACATATTTATGTGATCTTAAAAGGTGGAAGGTAAGGCGTAAAGTCAAACAAATGCTGTTCTGTTTCTGTTTTAAAAGTTCGGTTGTTATTGTTCTCGATACATCAGTTTTCAAAAAGCAGTTACATTAATTTTAAAGATGTTACAAATATATGTTTAAAATGTGTGCTATATTAATTTAAAATATAGGTGCCTATTTCGATTGTGTTTTATTATAATATGTAAAAATACTGGCAGTAATTTTGGCAGTTTTGTGTAAAACAAAACACGTGTGACATTTAATGTATCACAGTTCATGTGCTAGGCGAGAATTTCCTTGATTGCAAATAATGCAAGCTTTTCTTCTGATCATCCAGACTAAAAATATTGAATTTCTCAAATACTTAAATTAAAAGACTTTTGTAAAGAGATTGCACCTATATAAGATACCAACATATAATAAATAACAGTTAAAATGTATCGTTAATCGTTATAAAAAACACGTTTTTAGTAAATATTTAAGAGAGCGACACTTTAGGACAGTTTTAAAAATTACTGATGACATTATAAGAAATAAATTTAAATAAATCAATGGAAAACATGGCATGACTGTATCAGGTTTTTTTTATATATATTTGTACTAGCAAAACTGCTAAAATAGTCTCATTTAGCACCTTTAAATCCAAACTTTTCCGGGCGAGGACCCCCGGACCCCCCGCTTCATTAGGGGGATGGGTGACTGTTGGCCCACCCCCAAACTAACATCCTGGCTACGCCACTGTTCAGAGCTAAATTCCTTTACATTTAACACGTACACAACTGAAATAAGTCATAAACCCTATCTTCCACAGCAAAAGCGGGCCACAATCAGCTGTTTTGTTTTGGCCATACATCGGTAGTTCCTGGAGTATAGCCTACACTGGGTCTATCCGTATATACGTCGTTGATATTTCCAATAGCGAGAATTTTCAGTTGTTACTTTTAAGTTTCCATCTCCAACGTCTTGTCATCGCTTCGACAGTAAGTGAAACATAAGTTTTTGGGTTGTACATCGATTTATCTTCAACGCATATTAAATCAATTTTAATGTCCATTTCTCCTGAAAATAAATAAAATCTTGTCCGGATATTGTTTTGATGGGACTAGATTCTGACGAAGCACAGCTGCCAAACGTGCTAGCTATTGACTGTAAAATGAATTGTTTGTGCAAGGCGAGCGGTGCAAAATTGTTTGCGACGAGGGTCTAGCTCGGCGCACGTTTCTCTGCGTTTTACACCTGTCACGTGACTATTTTCACCTCGCAAGGAGCGTATTTAATCCTAGTGCGGTGCAGTGCAGAGCAAATTTTGCGTTGCGGCGCCGAAAGACGATTTTTAATCGGCCCCCAGGGCCAACATGAAAGCTTACGTAACTGAAAATACAAGCCAAGGAGTGACAGATATTTGCAGTTATCTTGAAGTCATAAAACAAAATTTAAGTTCGCAGTTAATGTATATAAGACCTAAATTGGTAAATAATGTACTCATGGTGAGTTATTGGGTACCTGGTCTCCGCTGGAGTCAATTACTCACTAAAATATGTCACTGGGTGAAGTTCTGTATCCCTTTGTTGCATAATAACTATAGCTCGTATTCCTTGGGTACTGTCATCTGTGCGTACTTACATAGCTTAATTCTTCTAAAAGTGAAATAACGTAGGTGAAGAGGTGAGCTAATCTTTCAGGGTCTGGTACGCAGATTCCTGTTTCTTTTCCCAAATAAAATTTAGATTTTTCTTCTGTATACTAGAAAAAGGTTTTGCAAATTCGGAGAAATTTTAGACAAATTGTCTGTAAAATGAGAGCAGTCCTTAAAAGCTACTAACTTATTTTATATTTCTGGGTGTAGGGAATTAATTCTCTTAGAGATTCATCTTATTAGAGTGAGACTGTATTCCTTCGCTATTTACTATGTGTCATTAACACGTCTGTTTACTCGTAACCAAATGAACATTTTGTAGGCATAAGTGTAAGTTTAGCTTAAAAATATCTTCAGTCCCTTTCTATTCTATCTAAATGTAATTCAAAGGAGTTGTCATGAATTAAAACTCCTTAAACTTACAATACACGAGGCCTCCTGTGATACAGATAAAGATTTGTTCATACACCTGTAAAAATAGTTGGCGCAATCTTACGGTCAAAGGATAAAGTTTGAATACTAAAAGTACCCGTTGGGGTTATGAAATACGTTTTTTTTTTCGAGTCCATTTTTGCAATTTCATGTTGACGATATTTCAAATATTAATATCTAAATGACTGAAAAATGTAGAGTCAGTAAGATAATTTACGAAATCGTCAATCCTAGGCAATGGACAATTATCATCTTTCAAAACTACATTCACTTCGTGGTAGATTTTGCACGTCAGATAATTTTCATTTTTTTTTTCCTACTAACGCAACAGGTGAGCACCAACTCGGGAAACATGATCTCACGATACCATTCTGCATGTGGTCCTTTACAATGTTGTGTATAACCTCGCACTCTCCTACGTGGTGCAGAAGTGACTGGAAGGTTGTCTCCGGTTTCTAATGTGACCACTTCCTCATAGGTACGACCAATTTGGTTAGATGTCCAACTTAAACGTTTTATATATTTATACGAACAGTTTCTCAATTCTGTTTTATATTCGGGCTTACACAGGGTGAATTTCTAATTTGGGTTCATCAAAATTATCAGTTTTTTTAACCTCCCTACCAGAAATAGAAATTTGAGCATTAGATTGTATGTTTTCAATCCTAGTTTCATGTTCTCAGGTAAGGCAATTTTGTAGTCTGCTAAATTAGCTACCGCATTCGTGACTGTTTATTTGTTAACATGATGCTACAGGTTACCAAAAAGTAATACTAGTTGTACAAATTTTCAAATGGCTCCATAACACCTCTTCACGAAGCACGTAACATTCAAATGTAATGTCAATAATCTGGTGCACACAAGGTGCTAACCTCACATGTTCTCCTACTGTGACCTAACCATATTTCACATTAGGTTCATCCCTGTTTGGCTGTATTGATAGTGGTCTTGTTTCCTCTACTTTAGGGTTCAATTTTACCTCAATCTTATTCCTGTCGCCAGTGTTACCATATTCTATAATAGCTACATTAATGGTCTTTAGACAATACTTTGGGTAATTCAACACTATACGGCAGTAAATTATTTAATTAAAACTTAACTGAGCTTTATACTTAGCCAAAAAGTTACAACGTAAAATTACTCCAGTTAATGGTGTAGTCACATCGTCTACTGTCTGGACCAAACGTTGTGGTAGCTGAGCTCCCTAGTGCTGCGGGACGCGTACTAACGGCACGGCCCGGTTACACTCCGCACACGCTCGGTACGGTTAGGACGTGTTCGCTCTGTTACAAAAACATTGCGCATGTCGCTTTCTACCCTCCCCCCATGTGTATCAGGTCGCATCGCACTGGGTTTCTAAGCCCTT